>MU226995.1:1122-12027 GCA_018584345.1 Thuja plicata
TATATATATATAACAAAATAGTTAAGTTTGGTGTGCGATAAGTATGTTGTGTAATGTACAATCTAGTATCTTAAATGTGGGCGTTGCAGTTACAAAACTCATTGAATTTTACAATTTTGATGATCCTCTTTGTATTGATAGTGACCATTTTTCAGATTTTATGTTATCCATATCAATGCAGCGGTCTTCTCTCTTCATAATTCTATGACAAAACATGGTGAAATGTTCAAACACCATAGTGACTATTATGCATATTGGATCATGGCATATTCATTGTTATTGCATTTTCATTTAGATCTGTTTGATTATTCATTTGACAACATCTCCCTCATTTGAAAAAATCTCTGTCATTTGATAACATGCTTAGCAATGCCCTTCATCTCATTTCATTGTGATTGTCCTCTGTTTGTCATTTGTATGATAATGTTGATTATCTGAGAATCTTGTTAACCATGATATGGTGACTGCATCACCGATGTCATCATAATCCCATTGAGGAAATACATGTTTGTAACAATGAATCATGATGATTCACTGTTATGAATGATATGTGTCTCCCTGATAGGACTATAATGACATGTTTGATACAGGGATTGTACACCTTGTCATGATCAACAATGTTCCAATAACAACATACTAGACTCGACCCTTTTTGGAGCCCATTATATCCCACATATTGCAATGATGTGTAATGTCCAATCTAGTATCTTAAATGTGGGCATTGTAGTTACAAAACTCATTGACTTTTACAATTTTTGATGATCCTCTTTGTATTGACAGTGACCATTTTATTGATTGTATGTTATCCATATCAATGCAGTGGTCTTCTCTCTTCATAATGTTATGAAAAAACATGGTGAAATGTTCAAACACCATGGTGACTGTTATGCATATTGGATCATGGCATATTCATTGTTCTTGCATTGTCATTTAGCTCTATTTGATTAGTCATTTGAAAACATCTCTGTCATTTCCCTTCATCTCATTTCACTGTGATTGTCCTTTGTTTTTAATTTGTATGATAATGTTGATCATCTGGGAACCTTGTTAACCATGGTATGGTGACTGCATCACCCATGTCATCATAGTACCATTGAGGAAATACAAGTTTTTAATAGTGAATCATGATGATTCATTTTTATGAATGAAATGTGTCTCCCTGATAGGACTATAATGACATGTTTGATGCATGGATTGTGCACCTTGCTCAACCCTTGTTGGAGCCCATTCTATCCCACATGTTGTAATGCTTATGACATCAACTTAAGATCTTCAATAATGAATAATGATACCTACACATACACATTGAACAAACTCATTACATAAAAAAGATAAAATACTGATTTCACATATAGATTGATGAGGATCTTTGAGCTCTAACAAAATTCTCTTTATCACTATGCTTGTTTTATCGCTATGTTATATAAGAATAAAATTTTGGAACATGTTGAACTCCAAACACATAAGATGGAAATAACACTAGCTCTAATACCATTTTAATGTATCAAATTCCAAGTTATCTTTCATTTCACAAATTATATCTTTTGTTGGAAAAAATGCATGATGACCTCCATGTTTTCCTTTAACTAATTTGAGTTCATCACACACATTGTCTCAGGAAAACCTCTTGACTTCTAAACTACCTCTTCTTTTAACAAATAAATTTTTCCCTACTACCTTTGGACTCTCACTTTGATGTCTTTTAGCAACACTATTACGACCATGCTCTCTATGGGGTGTCATTGAATGTTACTCTCATGACATACACTCTTGATTTCTGCTCACATTTTGGATATAATTCATGACCTTTGGATTTAAATATGACTAGAAGATGTTTCCTATTTTTCTCTTACTTCATAACATTGGCATAGAATTGAACTTAGTATTCATGTAAATGATGGACCTTCCTATTTAAAATTGAGATATACTTCAGTCTTAATGACTGTGTCCATCATTTCATATGATAAATTCACTTCTTTTTCCTCTTTTGAAAGCATTGTATTCTCATTATTTTCCTTAACATCATGGGATTATCCATAAAATTATTTGGAAATACATGACAATATTGAAAATCAATACCTTCCTCATCTTAATAGTGCTTCTCATTGTCTTTCTTTGCCACTATATTGTTTACACCTCATTGTCCTTGCCATTGTAAAAAAACCATTGGATAGTGACCAACATAAATGAAATTGATAATAAGGCATGAAGATCCACAGTAATTTTAGAAGCATTAAAACCCCCAGTATTCCAAGATACTGAAAGAAAAATCACTTCTCATGTCAATTATATAGAATATCTATAATAAAAAATAGGTTGAAGTTTTTACCAATCTGTGCATAAGTCATGACATGTGACATTTCCAAACTCATTCACTAATGGTTTGTTATACCAAACCATAGCCTCGAAGCCCAAAAATGATACATATCTTTAAAAATACAAAGGCTATGGTTCGTGGATAGAGATAAAATATGCATAGAAGAAACCATTTTTTCTTTCTGTATGATGATGCACATTGTAAAAAGGAAACAAATTTGTAAAAAAATATATGTGGGTTCGAACATTAAGGTCACGGCGAAATAACACTCGACCAGAAACTATGCAAAGATTTCATTTCACAACAGAAAAGGACGTACCTGTGAATTCTTGGTATGTGCTTTATGTAGCAATTTTTCATGGCTTTGTGACATTCATCTTCAAAGGAATGGGGTCAGATTTTGCACGCAGAGCTACGCCCTTTGGGGCACTAGTTTTGCGCGATAAAATAAAAATGAAATTGATCATCTGTCTTTTCTGCTCATGAAGAATTGGTTCACCTTAAAGATACAGAATGTTCCAACAATGAATAAGTACCTGGGACCTTTTGTATCTTTATGGAACCATTTCTTCATCGATATCAAGAAAAAATGTAGGGCTTTAAGTTCAATAGATGATGATTATGATGAAAAAGATTTTAAAATGTTCATTTGATGATGATTATGAAGAAGATTTGAAAATGTTGCACCAATTTGAATTGGATCAATCATCATTTTCAAATCTTCTTCATCAATCATCGTCAACCATTTTCCAAGAGAAACACCTTTCTCTATATCAATCTTGGTCTACATTTCCCTGTAATCCTGATGCAAAATGTTTCCATGAAGTACATCAGGGGTATAATGCATTCAAGCAAAAGGCCTTGGAGGCTGCTAAGTCCTTTTTACCAGAAAATGCATTTTTCTCGGTGATGATCCTATGTAATTCCACATAGATACGACATGTTCCTTAGAAGACTTTTAATCTCACAACAACTAAGAAACATAAATTCAGGCATCATGGTCACACTTCTTTGGAGACTTAACATAATTGCGTGGTATACCTAGATGATGCAATGCAATCACTACTCCTCCAGTTCAAAGTTGACACTGTATGATCCAAAAACCATCCATATCTATGGTTTTTAGACCATAGAGTGTCAACTTAGAACTGGAGGATTAGTGATTGCATTTCATTGTCTAGGTATACCACTCAATTATGTTGTGTCTTCAAAGAATTGTGACCATGATGCCTGCATTTATGTTTCTCAACTATTGTGTCACAGGACCCCTTATGACTCCTTATGACCCTTTACGACCCCTAAGAATACATATTAGAGGTCTTAAAGTGTCGTAAGGGGTCATAATAAGATCCTAGGAGGGGCCAGATGAGCTTCCACCTTCACGTGGTTGGCCCTGTTAAGTAGAGAATGTTAAACTGTTCTAGAAACAAAGAGAAGCACAATATTTCAGGTATTTCAGTGATTATTCTCGATGATTGACATGTACAAGTCTTCCAAGCCTTACCCAGTAGCTAGGTCTAAAGATACTAGAGCTCAAGAGACCATAATAGTTGGTCTCCATCTTTGATCCATACGATTGAGGAAATGTTTTACCTTTTGTTAGCTCATCAAATGCGGTGATCTGAAAGAATTTAATAGATAATATTTTAATGTATAACGTACATTATTTTAGTTTGACGCTACATGAATTTATCTATTTCCCACACTTTTTGACTGCAGAGATAGCGATAAATAAGCATTCCGCCCATGTCTTGAGTAATGCAGGCTACAGGAGATGCTTCATTATCACTATCCTCATAGTCGACAAGTGTGAGAAGTAGATAAATTTGTATAATGTCAACTTAAATAATATACGTTATCATAAAAATATTCTATTAAATTCTTTCAAATCCCCGTATTTGATGAGCTAATGAAAGGTAAACCATTTTGTCAGTAATATGGACCAAAGACAGAGACCAACTATAATGGTCTCTTGAGCTTTGTTATCTTTAGTGCACCTATCCGTCGCTATTTTGATGCCTCTAATTACTGTTCCAATGGAGACACTATACTAACGAAGGCGACTCCGTCAGAACTGTCTCTAGAGCATCGTTAGTATATCTAACATTTTGACGCCCTTTTCGATGGTGATGATATACTAACGACGGGCATGCCATCAGAAAAGTCTTTGGACAGCCATCGATAAATCTCCTTTTTCAATGCTATTGTTTGATGAAGATGCTATAGTAATGACGGGACCACCGTCAGAAATGTGACTGGATAACCGTCGGAAGGATAATTTTCCTACAGGTGTAGCGTCAAAAAGTTGCATATAAATTATGTTTTTCTGTGCTGATTTCTGACGATAAGGGATGTCAGAATAGTGACAGTTACCATATCCGTAGAAATTTGTGAGGAAATAACTTTGACTATGTCATTTTTCAGATAACCGACAGATAGGCATCAAATAGTTGATAGATAGTCGTTGGAATGTGGCCTCAAATGTACTAGTGCTAGAATTTTATTTTCTTAATCAATCTCAAATCGATCACTAATCACTTTTATCTTCTTTTTTATACTACTTGAATGATCTTCACCATTTTCCTCCCTTAAAATGTGATGTTGATGGGATATTATTTTCATATGATTGTTTCTGAAGTAATGAATTGTTCACGCTGCCATGGATACTTCCCTTGTTTCATAATCAATTCCAAAACTTTCCCAATGGATCTTTATTTTAGGTTCTCCCTTTTCTAAATATACTTTGACAGTAAATTTCTCCTCCACAAATTCTTCCATTAAACTATTCACTCTCTAATTCCAATATGCCAATACATTAGGATAAAAGAATATAATTTGTTCCACTGACTTAGATCCATCTCCAACTCTTGTTTGTTTATGCATACCCTCCTCCACAATCTCTCTCTTGTTTTGATGGTTTGGTCTACTTTCCACCATATTTGACTCCAGCATTCCAACATCCACTATGTCATGTTTCCTCTTAATGCATATAAGTTGTGTTGTAGCTTTCTTTTTTTGTTCTTGGTTTATATTTAAAGGATTTCCAAGGCCACTGATAAAATCAAATGGATATTCAATGAGTTCATCATCCACAATTTCATGACGGATGTCAATAAGTGTACAAGACTTTTGACAAATGATTGTGCCAACAACGGAATTTTCTTCACCTATGACAATTACATATTCCATATTTGCCATTGGATCCATCTGAATTTCAATCCATATGTACCTATCACATTCATTTCTCTATTTCACAAAGTTCAAATTTTGTTTGTTGCAAAATAGTGAAGACATCTATTTCGCAGGGTAAAAGTTTTATTTGTTGTGAAATAGTGAAGACATCTCTATTTCACAGGATGTATGTTTCACTATTGGTGAATTGGTGAAGGTCCAATACAAAGAGAGTCAAATTTACACATTCAAGTCCAATACAAAGAAAAAACATTTACACATTCAGGTCAAAGAAAGAATAGATAAAGGTGACAAAGTGGTTAGTGATAATCCTAAAGTATGTCCTGAAGTGGTGAATATAATCAAGGAAGACAGAGAAGTACTCCCAGACAAAGAACGTGAGGGATTTGGTAAAAATAATGATAGGAATGACTATTTGGGGAAGGGAAACAATACTATTCTCTAAAAAATTAGGAAAGATCCCATATGCTATAGTGGGTTCCCCTTCACATATCTAGACCGTGCTCTGGAAATGTAGAGAAAAGTTATGTGAAATGAACAGATTCAAATCTATTTTCAACCTAAGAATTCATAATACATGTATTATTATTACGAGTGGATAATTAAAAAATTATTCTAAGATTTATTCCCTATATTTTTGGGAAGGATGAGATTCAAATTTCCTTAACTAGAGAGGAGACAAGAGAGGGTTTTGTCTATAAAAGGAGCATGAAATGCAAAGTTTTATATCAAATAGTAGTAGTTTATTGTGGGTTTATTAAGGGAGAAGTATGGAAAGAGAAATTCACTTCGGTATATATTGCAGTTGTGGGGAGAATAACATTTATAATTAGTTGAGAATATTGTTCAAGCTCCAATATGAATCCCTATTGCCTACGATCAAGCAGGTCATTGGGTCAATTTCATCCAGTACTACCACAATGGAGTCTTATTGGAAAGATTGCTTGCCACATTGGCTGAAGCCTTTAGAGCATGTTACCAGGCTTCAAGGATGGTGGATGCATTGTTGTGTGATGAAATAAATATGTTGTTTTAGTGGCTATGATGAAAATGGAAATAGACTATACAAAATGTTTTATTGCTGGAGTTTTTTATGTTAAAGTTGTGGCCAAGAAGAATAAAGTTTCTCAAGCCCTGACTTTGTTTCGTGAAGGAATAGCCAATCTAGACATTACTCTGTTTGCCAAATTTGTGGAAAACAATGGTGATCTTTTCTCTGCCTCTCAGCTTGAGATGATCAATGTACTGGTTGATGGTTACCTTACCATGGCCAAATGGATGTACTCACCTCAACCATCAATTAATACTATTTTTGCAAATTTGGATGTTGGACAACTAAAATAAACCTCAGACATAGAGGAAGGGGAATATGATCTAGACTGTGAGTCTCCTTATGGAAGCTATTGATGAGGCTTGTTCATCAAACCAGTAAGGGGGCTTGGTCAGCTTGTAAGGGAGATTTATCATCTTTTAAGGGAGATACCTCGTTTGGTAGTTATTTATATAAATAAATAAAAATTTACCCAAATGCTCATCAACAGTGGATAATCTTCCTTCTAAAACCCCTTTGAATGCATTGAAAATAATAAAAATAGTCCATGATCCATGTGTAGAAGGTAATTTTTAGCACAAGAGCCATCCTATATTGCATAAGGAAACAAGTTACATATGAAAATGAGTAAATGACACCTGTAAAGTTACAAGTTACAAATATAATGTTGTGCACCTGTGATTGAAACACAATTGAAATCTGTACGTGGCTCATGAAACTGTAAATGGATTGAAGTTGCAGGTCCTTCCCCTTTGTTACTAGTTTTCTTCCACTTCAAAATTTGGAAAATCAAACTAGTTTTCTCGTTTATTAGCCATTTCCTGGGAAATTTGTTTTCAAATTTTATATTGTCAATGATTTTTCCTGCTACTTCTTACGTGCTTCTGGATATTGTTGAATAAAAAATACCTCTGAATATTATATTTCTCTATCAATTTTAAAAAGCTTGGGTATCCCTATTAAATGCCCAATATATTACATCAAATTTTTAGGATATAATATCCCCCAATATGATATTGCCTAGGCTAGTGAAAACCTCGTTGTCAATAGGTTTTTCCAGTATATATTGTGTTTTAGCAGCATGAAGAAATCTTCCTAACACATCTCTTTGTTGTTGTATGCTATATGTGTCGTGAGCATTTATTTGTCTTCCCACACTTATTAGAAGAATGTTTTTAAACAAAAATTACACTAACTAAATTGTAATTCTTGAAAAAAAATACTTTATAATACAAGAGAAGATAATAGGAAATCAAACCTATGCTAGAAATACTAAGCCTTAATTCTATCCCTAGAAATGACATTGAAAATGGCTGGTCTCCATTATGGATAATTAGTTGGTGCATAAATCTTAGTGTATGTTCCTAATGAGGCAACTAATCTCCAATTAAGCAACATTTCATCCTAAGGGATGCTCATTTAATTATCAACTAGGGAACCATATATATACTTGGATGACATTGACATTGTATGTGCAACAAAGTATTTCCAACTTCTACTTATGCACAAAACAATAACAACTCTTAAAGGAACAACAACGATGAATGAAATTTAACACCAGTTTTAGTCACATAGTAGTGGTTGCAGGTGTGACCACACAAGTATGGTTATGGGTAAATAGAACAGTGAACTAATTGTTGGAAATATATTGTAGGCTAGGTGATTGAGAGGGGGGTGGGTGAATCAGGAACCAATAAAACTTCTTATTTTTTTATCCTTTATTAGATTGTCTAATCTAATTGCATGCATGGAACAAAAAACCAATAAACATTCATAACACTTGACACAAGATATGGTGACCCAGAAACCTTCTAAATAGAAAGTAAAACTGGGGTCATGGGGATGATACCCACAAGCTTTAGAAATCCAGTAATAAAGTTGGCTGGTAAAGGCTTACAATTGACCACTTTTGATGATCTTCCCTGTTAGGAGCAATAAGGAGTGTTAGGTCAACCTTGTGAAAGGATTTATATAATACATTTAAGTATGCACTTTGTTAGGAGATTTGAGAAGGACTTTTAGGTCCACCCTGTTAAAGGATTTGACTGATACACCTGTTAGAATAAATCAGTGAATGATCTACTATGCAACTTTGATTTGTTGAATAAGATCCTTTGATGTAGTACTAATCACCTGAATGTGATAGATGAGTTTATGATATTCATTTATACTTTTGTAGCCTTCTAATCAATCTGTCACTTCATATTCGCATCTATATATATATTCAATGTTGTTCTCATGATTGATATCTCTTTTGGATAAACAAAGTGTGTTACATATATACCTATCCAAATCAATTACCTCCATAAGTTGGCTACTATCATATTAAATAGTATCAAACAATATTTACTAAGTTGGCCCAATGTTGATACTCGGGTCCAGTAATCCACTCGGGTGATATACTGACACTCGGGCGACACAGTGAACTTGGCAACTCTGGTACTCAGTTGACACTAGGTGCTCGGTCCACATTGATCACTCAGAGATGGTATGCAACTCGGGTAACACTGGTGACTCGGCAAACACTGCTTGGAACTAA
This sequence comes from Thuja plicata, assembly GCA_018584345.1. Taxonomy (NCBI): domain Eukaryota; kingdom Viridiplantae; phylum Streptophyta; class Pinopsida; order Cupressales; family Cupressaceae; genus Thuja; species Thuja plicata. The sequence goes on from MU226995.1 coordinate 10,222, forward strand.
TTGCTCGCTCAACACTACAACTTCTTAGCTCGGGTAACACTTTAAGTTGCTGGCTCGGTTAACACTGTAAGTTGCTAGCTCGATTAACACTGTAACCATATGAATGACTAATTGTTTTGGAAATAATTGACAATATGTCTTTCTATAAGGTCTACAATCTCCCTCTTTGGCATTAGTGACAAAAAAACTTATCATACCAAAAACTTTGATCAAATAAACTGATGAGTCAAAACTCCCCCTTACCATGTGCTCGGGTTCTAGCCCAATTTTGACTACTGCTTTGCAACTCGGTTGCAACTGACTCTGTTTTTTATTTTTTAAAATTGTTTTTGTAACTTTTCTATATATATCTTCCTCTTCTCTGTACATGTATTTCCTCATATATATACATATATATCCTATCTTTCCCCCTTATTTTTGACACAAATGCCAAAAAATTCATATCTACAAGGTAATACCAAAATGTGAAAGGAAATCACTATGTACCTTCAAAATTTGAGACAAAGCCTTGTCCCAATTGTCTTGCAACACCTTCAGGATGTGCAACTCAATCTGAATTTCTGCAAACAAATCCATCATAAGCTCAGCAACTAAAAAATTGTTATCATGGATGAGTGTCTTTGCATGAGCAATATGTTTTTGCATGAAATCCATATGAGGAATGAGTTGGCTTTGAATTGCTGATAGGGAGTCCCTTATTCTTCCTTCTTCCCTCAATAGCTTTGCCTACAGATCAGTCAAATACCTGATCTTAACAAAATGTGTTGAACTTGAACTAGGATTAAGTGCCAACTGGCTTGCACTTTCCTTTAAATCATTGTCAATATTTGTCAGTTTGTTCTTTATTTCTATGGTAAAATTGGGTGTATCACTCAAATTTTTAAAAAAATGCTACAACATTATTCACAGTGGTTTCTAGAGAGCTGATAATGGTGGATAGCTTCACCTGATCTATTGTAATCTTACCTGCAACATTCTCTAGAACCTTATTCTCAAATTTTCTCTCTGCCTTCTGCAACAATTTTTCCTAACCACTTAGATCATGGTTAAACTTGTGAACTGTGTCAACAAGTTGGTCCATTATAGAGTCTTTCTCAATGAATTCAATCTCTAGAGTATCAAGTAATATACCTTTGATGTCCTCTAGTACTCTATTCCTTTTCTTCTCAGCTCGGAGCTTCTGTTGTTTTTCTCTTTTCTTCCATAGCTCCCCAAGGATGTCCATCTGTTTGGCTGTCAGGATAGAAAGATCCCAATTAGGAATCACAATGTCTTCCTCAAGGTCAACTTAATTAGTAATTATTTCCTTTTCTTTACCATTGACCTTGGGATTAGGTGAAGGAATGATTTCCTTACCTTTTCCATCCTCATCCTTTTCCTTAGTGTTCAGTTGAAGTAGGTCATTAACTGTCATTGCACCAACCGTAGAATCAGTACCAACTGTAGAAATATTCATAGTGTCTTGCAGTGACTTAGTCTAGCTTGGCCCAGTAGTAGGTAGAGCCTGATGCTCGGTTCCTACTAAAATTGATGTAGACTTTGTGGTCCTTTCCTTGCTCAGATATAAGATAATCTTAGTAGGTGATTGGTGTTGTGATTGCTAAAACGCAATGCAACCAAGATCACCTGCATGCAAAGACTATTACACAGAATGAAACAGACAGAAGAGAGAAGGATCCGAAAGCTATGGCGGCCAAAATGAAAGAGAACCCAAATCCATTATGACAGAAATAATTTCTATTAACACAATAAAGATTACAAACTGATCTCCTTATGAATTACAAAGCGGACAATCCTTATAAAGGA
>MU226995.1:12883-27915 GCA_018584345.1 Thuja plicata
GCAAGCTCAGATGTCAGAAAGTAGAGTGCACTAAGAAACCAGAAGAAGAGATCCCCGGACCTGTAGAACCAAGCACACCACCAGAGGGCATAAACTGCATAACTCGATGGAGTGAAAACCTAGAGCAAAATCTGGAAGAAATACCTCTGCCACTGAAAAGTACACAGAATCATCTTTCCAACGATATCTTATTTGCCAAAAAAGGAGTCCGGATGAGCCAGATATGACTCCCGGAAGGCAAAACAGGACATCGGACTTCAACAACAAAAAAAGCTATCGAAACGGTGGAACCAAAACCTCTAACCCCCACCATCGGAAAGTTCTCAAAAAGAGCTTTCCGACGGTATATAGAAGTCAGAAAAAGACCCCCGTATGCTCCCTATAGAGAGAAAAACATCCAAGTAGGTCGAAAATGCCTTAAAAGGCTACAAACTGCCCCAGGGGCTAAAAAAATAAGCCCCTGGGCGCATGGCGCACCCAGGGGGCCAAAAAATAAGCCCGCGGTCATATAGAGGACCGACTGCAAGTGATTTAAGCCCGCGGGGGCTAGCAGCTGACCCGCCACCGCTGGGGCGGAGCGGGGGCTGAGGAGCAGGCGGAGTGCAAAAGGGGCCGCCACCTGGTGGCGCGTTCCGGAGCGGCGGAGGCGCCGCAGAGGCGGCAGTGAACAGAAAATGGCCGTTGGGACCGGGCGACGGCGGCGGCCGCTGAGCTCGGCGGAGGCCGCGGCGGAGGGAACCGGCGGGGGCCGGCGGAGCCCGCACAGCGGGGAAGAAAGGAGGAGCGGCGCGGGCCGCTGCAGGTGGCGCGGCAGACAAAAGGCGCAACCGAAGCGGAGCGCGGGCGGCGCGGTGGTGGCGCGCCCGCCTGCGCAACAAAGATGCGTTTTTTTTGAAAACTTTGTGATTTTTGCATCGTTTCTCGTGCCGTACGGCCCTTGAAGGCCCGAAAAAAATCTCCAGAGGCCCCGATGTCCAAAATGGACAAACCTTATATGGTTTCTAGGGTTTTTGGGCCTTCCGGACGCAATGGAAGCGTCCGTTTGGGCCCAAAGTGCCTCCAAAAATAGAGACCCCTCAGAACCAATAAACAAACCGGAAAGAACCTCTGAAACCCTCGCTGCTTCAATAAACTACGAACAGCCAGCTGCAGAGTGGCTCTGATACCATGTTGTGATTGCTAAAACGCAATGCAACCAAGATCACCTGCATGCAAAGACTATTACACAGAATGAAACAGACAGAAGAGAGGAGGATCTGAAAGCTATGGCGGCCAAAATGAAAGAGAACCCAAATCCATTATGACAGAAATAATTTCTATTAACACAATAAAGATTACAAAATGATCTCCTTATGAATTACAAAGAGGACAATCCTTATAAAGGATGCCGAAACCCTAAAAGGGCAACTACTAGGAAATAGAAACTTTCCTAAGACTAAAGAAACTGCCTAAGTGAAACTTAAGCACTAAAGAGCAATTGCTAAATTACTCTAACAATTGGGGCAGGGATGCCATTACTACCACTGCTATACGATCTGCATCAGATTCCTCAATGGTCTGTACCTCAAGTAGTTCTTCATCTTTAACCTGTACATAAGGGTCTATACCTGGTTCCTCTGTCTCATCATCTTCCTTGTCTCCCTTGTCATTAAAAATGGACTTCCACAACCTAGTTGCGGTCTCCACAACATCCTCTATTTTCTTTCCCAAAACTTGAAAGGTTCTAAACCTTGGAGTGTGTCTACTCTCATACTTAGACATAGCATCTGTTACCTCCTTATCAATCAATGTAGGCATGACTGTCTTCAAGGTTTATTTTTTGATGTCCATTTCAATTTGGACTGCATTGTTCCAGTGTTCCTTGATATGAATGAATATTCATTAATGTCTTTAGCTTCATTCTAATTCTTATCTGTAAAACATTTCTCCCTCTATGTCTGTAATCACACTATAATCATCTGTGTCTAATCATCTATAGACTCCCTCTAAGTAGATAATCACTTCAATGTTTTCAATAGTAACTTCTGCCTCTATGTAATCTTTCCCTCTTTGTAATATTTTTTTCTTGGCAATCTCTTCCTCTTTATAGGTAATCTCTCCCTCTTTAACAACAATGCCAAAGATGTCAATATCTTTATCATGTAGATCTTCAGTATCATGTTGATCATGTCATCTTGATTATGACTGATTTTTCTTTTCTGTCCTTGTTCATCTTCACAACTTTAGCCAACATCCTAAAGTGAATGGTGGTTTCCTTAAGAAGGTCTTCAGTCATTTGGCTTTTCAATTCAGATGGATCATACTTCCATTTTTCCATCTTCACTACTAATGCATCCTCAATCAACTTCTTCCCATACTTGGTTCTGGAAGCATACTTAAGTGACCTAAGACTTGACATACCACTACCTTCATTAAATTGTTCAACCTTTTTCTCAAAGGTAAGTGGTGGCTTCTTGAATGTAACTGTTTCTTCTTATTCATCGTCTTCTTTAGGCAATATCAATTTTCTTCTTGATCTCCTAGGTTTGTCTGCAGTGAAGGCAGGGGTAGAAATATTTGGTGTTTTCTTGGGGGCTAGCCTCTTCTTCTTAGGAGGCTCTTCTTCTACCTCTTCCTCTTCTTTCTTAGGTTCTTCTTCTTCTACCTTTATGTCAACCTCTTTGCCTTCAGTGATCGAAAGAGGAGACTCAGATGAATTGCCATATTTCTTTCCAAACTTCTCAATTCTTTTCCTTCCTCTCTTCAAGATTCTGGGAATCTCAATTTCCAATGTTATTCTTCCCTTAGCTTCTTCATAGGTACCAAAATATATTTCTTTAGGATCAACATGCTCATTAATAAGAGCCTCAATAATATCTCTAGTCTAATCAATGTTAACCTCATATTTAAGAGGTTTCACCCATGCAACCCTAGGTTTGACTGCTTGGATGTGCACTCTGTCATAGTCAACTAGGAGGTATATATCATCCTTATAGTCTTCTACCAATTGTTTAGGAATTCTGAATGTGTTCTGCATTTTCTCTCTGAAACTCTCAAAGTAAGCATCCATGATGCTTTCAAAATTGTCTCCCAATTCTGCTATAAACTCATTTATCTGATAAACTCTAGGCCTATCCTTCTTCCATACAACTGTGTCTTTTTAAGGGAAAAATTTTGAACATAAAAGAATAAGTAGACCAAGAGTGAACCTAACTTACACGGATTGGTCTTAGATGCCCGTATGCTCTCCATGTTTTTGCGTAGTTGGATGAGCTGCAACTCGGCTAGGTCAAATGATAGATTTTTCTTCACCACTTTGTATGCCAAGTCCACAGCCTCACATGGAACACTATTTGGTTGGCTGGAACTATATATCTTATGTGCAATCACATGAATTTCAAACTTTAGCTCCATGTCAGTGACTCCATTCAACTTCATGCCTCTTCCATCCCACTCGGTGAGAGTCTTCTTAGCTAGATCAGCTCAAGGTAGGGTTTTAGTCGCTTTAGGTTTATCGAACATTGGGTACCCTCTCACTCGATGTACCATCATCTTAGTGATTTTCACAGGTTGTTCCAACCATAAATTCATGTCGTGAATATGACTCAGAATAAACCTAATCCACTTTATTTGTAAATTCTTTGGCATATGCAAGATATGGGTTAAACCCTTGACTTCGAGGTGCTTATGTTCCGGCTTCATGTTTCCATCCACACAAAGTGCCTCATATGCTTGATTAAGCTCCAATGTGCCTAGTTATTGAATGGTGTAATGATAGAAAGTTTGAATGTCGTGAATCAACAGTACCTTAGGAGGAATTTGGGAATGTGCTCCCATAGGATCTATCTTCTCTGTGATCGCTTGATGAAGTTTGAACTTTGGCAGTTCACAGACTGCATTCCTCACTAACATCTCGGATCCCTTCTTGATCTTACTGCTAGATGAAGATTCCATAATGCTTGAAAGATTGATGAAAATTTGCTGCAACTAAAACTTTCAAGCACAAATTCGCTTTGAAATCGCTAGAAGCTCTTAATCTCTCTGCAAACTGTAAAACTTGGTAAACAATAACTCTTCGATTTCACCATTTATGAGAAATTTTACCTTAAAGTTTTCATTAAATGCTCTGTACATAGTAGTTTTCGTAGCTTGGTTAGTTCTTCCAAGCTTACTCAAAAGATCGACGAAAATTAACTTTGCATCTTTGAAACCATACAACCCGACTTAACTTGGTTAAGCCTTGAGTAACTTGGTTGTAACTGAGATCCTTACTCGATTAGAACCATAATGTGTCCCAGTGCATCAATATGCAGATTTGGACTTGCTAGCATATCTGGAACTGATGTATGATGGCTTGTATGCATAGTTCCAGTTATTTCCTTACAAATTTATTTAGAGATGGTGGATCCACCCGACTCACCATTTTGGGTGCCATTTGTTCCTTCATTTTTTTGGTCTAAATTATCAGGAGACTTCCTTACCCATTGCTGACTCATCTGAGTTTTGATTTCATAAAATTTTGTTTTGCCTTTCTCAAAACCAATATCCACTTTTTCTCTATTCATACAATTCTTGCTTAGATGACCAGGTTGTTTACACACATAACATCTCTTAGTAGGATTCCTTTTCTGAGATGAGTCTTTGCACAATTTGCACCAATATGCCCATACTCGCCACAATGAAAACATATTTTCCATGTGTTGTAATCCCAACCAAAAATTTCTTTAGCTAATTGTTCAGTAGGGTTCCACTTCTTAGTTCTGCACTCTGAGGATTTATGACCCTATTTGTTACAATTGAAACATTTTCCTTCAAACTTAGGTTTCTCAGTGCAATCACTTGCCCTATGTCCATGTTTGTTGTACCTGTAGCACTTACCATTAAACTTTGACTTCCCATTGCTCCAACACTTATTTGATGTATGTCCTAACGTACCACAATGATTACATATAGGTTTTATGTTCTTTTGAGATCCTTACTGTGAGGATTTTCCTTGTTCAGCATAACCTAGTTTAGTCTTTCCATTATATCTGAATTGAGTTTTCTCTGTCAACTGATTCATGCTTTCTTGTGAATTCATCATCCTCTCATTAGTTTGCTTTTCAGTATTGAGATCACTTTGCAGTCTTTCATTTTCAGTCCTTAGATTGATAACTTCTTGATTTGCACTATTGAGTTGATTTATCATATCTGCTTGCTAAAGTGACAAATGATGGATTTCATTTTATTTTTCCTCTAATCTTGTACTTAGAAATATCTTATCTTCTTGTGCCATTTCTCTATCATTTTCTGCTTGGTTCCTTTGTTCAATGACTTCACATATTCTAACTGAATGAATTTCTTATTCTCTCTTCAACTTCCCGACTTCTTCATGTAAAGTGAGATTCTTTGCAAGTAGGTCTTCAATGGTTGCATCAGCTTCTTCAGAACTTCTTTCTTTGCACAAATCTTCAATTCTTTCTTCTATATAAAATTTTTCATTCATTTGCATTGCTAATTCTTTTCTTCTTTTCAGGGAATGAGAGAGATGCTCCTTGAGTTTTCTGATTTGATTCATCGCCACTTGTAGATCTATCTTTTCATTTTCAATGGCTTTCTCTAGTCTGTATATTTCAATTGCCTCTGATCTTTGCTAAAGTTGTTAAACTTCTGATAAGAGAACCTTTTCTCTAATACCAATTTTTGGAAATATACTGTAGACTAGGTGACTGAGAAGAGGGGGGGGGGGTGAATCAGAAACCAACAAAACATCTTATCTTTTATCCTTTATTAGATTGTCTAATCTAATTGCATGCATGGAAAAAATAACGAATAAACATTCATAACACTTAACACAAGATATGGTGACCCAAAAACCTTCCAAATATAAAGTAAAACTGGGGTGGGGATGATACCCACAAGCTTTAGAACTGCAGTAATAAAGTTGGCCGGTTAAGGCTTACAATTGACCACTTCTAATGATCTGCCCTGTTAGGAGCAATAAGGACTGTTAGGTCCACCTTGTGAAAGGATTTATACAATAAAATTAAGTATGCACTTTGTTAGGAGAATTGAGAAGGACTATTAGGTCCACCCCGTTAAAGGATTGACTGCTCGGTCGACACTGCAACTGCTTAGCTTGGGTAACACTTCAAGCTGCTGGCTCGGTTAACATTGTAAGCTGCTGGCTCGGTTAACACTGTAACCATATGAATGACTAAGTGTTTTGGCACTAATTGACAATATGTCTTGCCATAAGGTCTACACTAATAACAATTCAACTTACACATTCAAATCCAGAAGCAACATACTAGCAATTTAATGACTAATAAAATGTCTATTACAATGAAACTTTACCCAAATCTACCATCAAACAATTTAATTGATTGTTGTAAAATGAATAAGACTAACATCTAAATTAATTTATAATCAATATGATAAATGAAACTACTATAACAAGAGGATTACTTCACATCAAGTGTCCCTTGCTTGAGGATTCATAACCTTGAATCAATTTAGAACTTTAACTCAATTGAAGATAACCATACACTTTATTAAAGTACTGAAATTTATAATAGAACCAATATTATTAACGAGTGTAATCTAGGAGAGATTTGATAATGCTCGAACCATTACTCTTAAGAATATCTTGAATTTTATAGGAAAATCCTAGAAGCAAGGATCACAAATGTCATTCTTTAGCAAGATATGACTTATTCAAAACATAGAACAATTACTTAATATAACTACAAACATGGAGTCCAAGTAGAACTCAAACATTCCATCATGGATTATGCAATTGTATAGGAACAAGATTGTCACCCAATGGACAATGGTGTTAGTTCATAAAGTCTCCATATTCGAGTGCGTAGAAGTAGAAAGGCAGAATCATTTTGGTGAGAGCAATCTCATCGATCATCACCTTTGACTCTTTCTTCGCCATTATAGAAGAGATAACTACCCAAAACTATATTTCACAATTCCTCCTTTGAAGCAGTAGGTTAGTTGAAAACAGAGTAAGTATACAAACATACCAATTTAATCCCAAAACATCATATAACTGGAATTAACCATCGGATCACATAAAATTATAGATTATATCACATACAATTGTATTATATATATCAAGTATCATAGGTTTATCATCAAATGTTTAAGTATAAAATCTCTTAATAAAGTTTATTAAAAAAAAACAAAACAAACCCAAAACACTTCAAAAGACATGGATTTTGAGGTTCATCACCGACCATACACATGCTTGCATGATTACAGTTTTGTACTTGTATTTAAAGACATCCATTTTGCTATTTTCTCATATTCATAGAGAATTGAATATCATTCACATTTAAGTAAGAACATGTTATGAACACTTTGATTGGAACACCTAAAATAATCTGCTTTGCATCAAATCATTCTATAACATTTATATGTTTGGAGATTATTAGTTTTGATTATTTTCATGATTGTAAAGTTAGTCCTATCAATTAGGTTGGCCTAGGAGAACACGACCTTTGCAACATGATGATCTCCACTATTTGCTTTTAAATACCACCACTCTATGACATCGATTGAAGCATAGAGAGTCAGGTGAATAAAAATGAATTAGTGCATACAACATCAAATCAAGGCCACAATTCAAGCCGCAAATACATAAACAATTTAGATTTGTAGATTGAAGCTTGTGTAAATTGACCTATTGCTATGATTCTAAAACAAGTATAGATAACACGGAACTACTTTCAATCTTTCTCATACTAGTAATCTCAATATTTGCGAGATATTTGATGTTCGTACATAAAATTCATTTTTCTAAGAGTAAGAAGAAGAATGAATAAAAAATAAAATAAAAATATATAATATATTAAAAATGATAATTTAATTTTAATAATATTTTAACTTTTATAAAGAAATAATACTATAATTATTTGGTCTTAAATTTTTTGGCACTAATTGACAATATGTCTTGCCATAAGGTCTACACTAATAACAATTCAACTTACACAATCAAATCCAGAAGCAACATACTAGCAATTTAATGACTAATAAAATGTCTATTACAATGAAACTTTACTCAAATCTACCATCAAACAATTTAATTGACTGTTGTAAAATGAATAAGACTAACATCTAAATTAATTTATAATTAATATAATAAATGAAACTACTATAACAAGAGGATTACTTCACATCAAGTGTCCCTTGCTTGAGGATTCATAACCTTGAATCAATTTAGAACTTTAACTCAGTTGAAGATAACCATACACTTTATTAAAGTACTAAGATTTATAATAGCACCAATATTATTAACGAGTGTAATCTAGGAGAGATTTGATAATGCTCGAACCATTACTCTTAAGAATATCTTGAATTTTATAGGAAAATCCTAGAAGCAACGATCACAAATGTCATTCTTTAGCTAGATATGACTTATTCAAAAAATAGAACAATTACTTAACATACCCACAAACATGGAGTCCAGGTAGAACTCAAACATTCCATCATGGATTATGCAATTGTATAGGAACAAGATTGTCACCCAATGGACAATGGTGTTAGTTCATAAAGTCTCCATATCCGAGTGCGTAGAAGTAGAAAGACAAAATCATTTTGGTGAGAGCAATCTCATCGATCATCACCTTTGACTCTTTCTTCGCCATTATAGAAGAGATAACTACCCAAAACTATATTTCATAATTCCTCCTTTGAAGTGGTAGGTTAGTTGAAAACAGAGCAAGTATACAAACATACCAATTTTATCCCAAAACATCATATAACTGGAATTAACCATTAGATCACATAAAATTATAGATTATATCACATACAATTGTATTATATATATCAAGTATCATAGGTTTATCATCAAATGTTTAAGTATAAAAGCTCTTAATAAAGTTTGTTAAAACAAAACAAAACAAACCCAAAACACTTCAAAAGACATAAATTTCGAGGTTCATCACCGACCATACACATGCTTGCATGATTACAGTTTTGTACTTGTATCGAAAGACATCCATTTTACTATTTTCTCATATTCATAGAGAATTGAATATCATTCACATTTAAGTAAGAACATGTTATGAACACTTTGATTGGAACACCTAAAATAATCTACTTTGCATCAAATCATTCTATAACATTTAAATGTTTGGAGATTATTAGTTTTGATTATTTTCATGATTGTAAAGTTAGTCTTATCAATTAGGTTGGCCTAGGAGAACATGACCTTTGCAACATGATGATCTCCACTATTTGCTTTTAAATACCACCACTCTATGACATCGAATGAAGCATAGACAATCAGGTGAATAAAAAAGAATTAGTGCATACAACATCAAATCAAGGCCACAATTCACGCCACAAATACATAAACAATTTAGATTTGTAGATTGAAGCTTGTGTAAATTGACCTATTGCTATGATTCCAAAACAAGTATAGATAACACAAAACTACTTTCAATCTTGCTCATACTAGTAATCTCGATATTTGCGAGATATTTGATGTTCGTACATAAAATTCATTTTTCTAAGAGTAAGAAGAAGAATGAATAAAAAATAAAATAAAAATATATAATATATTAAAAATGACAATTTAATTTTAATAATATTTTAACTTTTATAAAGAAATAATATTATAATTATTTGGTCTTAACAATTTTTTGGGCTCAAAGTTTATTTTTCCCTCACAAATTTTTCCTACATAAATAAGAAAAGAAGAGAGTAACGTTTGCTTTATCAGTACATAAATTTCCATGTAGGATTTTGGCGAAGTTAGGGTGTTCAACTATCGGGTCCTCTCCCCTACCCTAATATCTAAACTAGAAACACATAGATGTGCGAGATATCTATAAGCATGTTAAACTTTTTTCTGCCATGACGACTGTGGAGCGCAAAATTTAATGTAATAAATTCCAGGAAAAGAGAGTTCGAAAGTCTCATGCCACCTCACTATTGGACGGTATGAGTAAATTCTATCACTCATATCTAAATTTTGTGTCTGCAGGTTTTCAGTGTTCGATTCAAATTAGCATGCTTACATTCTAAATATTTTGCTCTCCGAATTGTAAACCCTCATCATTCCTCTCTTGGTATTCTGTTGATGAGGTGTGTGAATTGCAGAGGCTGTTAATGATCCCACATGCGTTAAAAGAAGAGAATAAAGGAAGAGGAGATAGTACAAGTAGGAGGAGAGGGGAACAGAATAAGCATACTTACCTGGACGGGGTCAATGGGTGATCAGGGAGGCCGATAGCCTAGAGAGAGCACCTTCATTGCACATGAAGAAGGGGGCTCTGTCTAGCATCTCCCATTGTGGAGAGTGCACGTCATAATTTGTGACAGAGGGGGCTAGCGTTCGCGCGGCCCCACAACACTTATCTGAATTTAGAATTTAAATGCTCCTGCAGAGTCGAATTATTTCGAGGAATCTTTCTTTATTCTGAAATCTAAAATTGTTAGAATCAGGGGATGAACTTAAATCTGTTTTCTTCATGGATATTCTCCTTGAGTTACTCGATTACAGTAATTACAGCGGGTAAATTGAACTTCTTTCTGGACTATTACAGTGACATAGAGTTCAACATCTGTATGAAACTGCACTGAATGACATACTACGGATATAAACCAGTCATGATCATAAACAAATAGTAAACAAGTCATCATCATAAACAATAGTAAACAAGTCATGATCATAAACTATATAGTAAACAGAGTAATGTATGGTGAGGAATCTACTTGTCGTTGAATGTATGGCAGAGTATTCATCCTCATGATGCAGTATGGAAGGCATCTTTATTAAGGGATAGTGCTGGAAGTTATGTTTTATATGTACCTCTTTGTCATTGATGAAATGTAGACACAAACATAATTATTTATAATTAAGCCGATAGGCTTTCCCTCTCGAGCGGGCTCGCGAAAACTCTCACGCCCAAAAACGGATTGCAGGCCAGTTTTCTGATGTCGACGATGGAATGCGGTAATGCAGTGGGGGTTGCTTCTTAGCCTAAGCTTTGTTTCAGCAGACCGCATTTAGTTTTAATCTGCATTTTCATTTTCAGATGCAAAGCCTCGAGCAAGTGTACGCATCAGTCTGTAAGTGATTACGGTTGGAGACTTTACTTGCAAATTGACATTCCAGGTCTTCTCCTCTGCTGGTCTAATTCTGACCTTCTTTCACCCTTCGATGATAAAATTCCTCCTTAAATCTGCATAGTTCATCTTGGTTGCTTTGTAATCATGAACAGGTTTGGGCGGAGATTATATGGTGATAAGGATTTCAAATTTTACTTCCAGGTCAGAAATCTGATGCCGTCATGGATTTGGGATTTAGGCGTTGACAGGGACAAGTGTATTTCCAAGGGCAGAATTCTGATGGAGGCAGGGATTTCTTGCATTTTTATCTGAAATTTGCCTTGGTATGGAAATTCTCCCTCAAATTCTTTGCCTAAATTAGCTAAGGCTTGCTGATAAATTAGCCTTCCCTCTGATACTAAAATCTTATTATTATTTGCCCCCATGTCTTACAGATTTTTGCACCACTATCTCTGATCTTTTATGTGTGCTACCGGATTTGCCACTAATTTGAATATTTTAATTGGATCTCTTAGGTTTGAATTCTTTGTCTTGCTCCAATTCGCACCCTTTATCTGATCTGCCCTTTGATTTGTTCCCAATTTCGCCCTCTAAAAGATTAGACCCGAGAGTTAATGTTTCCCTGTAGATGCTCATCTCCTCGAGACATTTTGTCAAACAGTTCACGGGCTTTCTCTCTATTTCGACATTTTGTTTACGTGTCTTCTGGAGCAGCTTCGACATCAACATTTGACTAAAATCAGCTTTAAATGATGCTTTGATGGTCATCTGTACCTTGTTCTATGGCTGCCATTTGGGTACAAGCCGTGAGGATTTTAGCAAAGTTGATGTGTTTCACTTTATGGCTACCAAGCACATTTGCTTGAGCTTTTCATAGGATTTTTTTAGCAGATCCAGTTAGAGTGTATCCTGTGATAATGTTATTCCCAAATATCTTCAACACACATTATGAACAGATTGTCTCCCTTGCCTATCCTTCCACATTTCATTCAGACATTTTGTCAAACAATTTACTGGCAAAACCCTTCATACACGTCTTTGTAAATTTTAAATCTCACTCAGAATTTCCATTCATATGACATCCGAAGACATTCTGATTCTGACAGTGTGTTAAGAACAGAATACAATATCAACATCCCAGGACATTCTCATTTCTGACAGTGTGTTAAGAACAGACTACAATATCAACATCCCAGGACAATCTTATTTCTGACAGTGTGTTAAGAACATAATACAATATCAAAGCACATATTGCACTTAGTTGTTTACATTTTCAGCATTTCAAAATAAACCCATTTCCATGTTGTTTTCAGGGATTTTGTTTTAGCAAGAAAAAAACATGTATATAGCTTATATGCATTCAACTACTTATGCTCCCCACTCTCAGGTCACCCTAGCTAAGTAATGGTGAGTGCCAAATTTTTGCAACAACAGGTACATAGCAGAGTAGCACCCATATATTGATCATATTTTCCTGTAATAGCATTTACACTCTTAGCTGTTCATATTTTCAACATTTTCATCTAGGCTCATTTCCTTGTTATTTACAGGAGCTCTATTTTAACAGAAAAATAATGTACAATAGGGCTTATACACATTCGATTACTTGTGCTCCCTACTCTCAGGTCTTCCCAGTTCAGCAGCAATTTTCATTTCATCCAAGTGTCTGCAACAATGGGAACATGCCTGCATCAGTCAGGGCTGGTTATTATAATTTATGTAACAACAATCAGTACTCATTGGCATTCTCTATCTATTATTTATTTTTTATTTTTACTGCAGCATATGGCATGCCTAAATAAGTAGAAGCCTTAGTATTTTTGTCCTAATTATTGAACTTATGAATCAGTGATCTCCCTTTTATTTGAATTTAAATCCAAACAACTTTAATATAGTGGAATGGTACAGTGATTCAAATAGGCATAATATTGACACTGGCTTAGGTACCGCTCTGCACAAGCTCCTTGCATTAAATAGAGCGTGTTAAAGAAAGACACAACAGACAAGATCAGGTGGACATATGTAGCTTGTAAGCTCAATGGTGTACTGAGATTAATTATGTGTCCCTACGTAGTTAGTGCCAAAGCCCATAATACCTGAGAAACGTCTACTGGGTTATTCAAAACAGGATTAATTGAGCCCATTATGATCTCTCTAGAGGTAAATTTTAGGGAGATTTTTAGTGGGCTACTTCTAAATTTGACAATGTAATGACTGTTTGAATGATGTATGATTTGATATTCAAGTTATAATTTTGATCTTACAAGGGCAAGAAGTACCTGATGGTGATCTCTTGGATGAATAGGAGAGTGATCGTGGCATTCTGAAGCTTCCCACTCTCTGCAAGATGTTGGGCTCTTTGTACAAAGAACAGTAAAGCCCAAAGATTAGTCCTTTAAGATGACGCAGAAACATTGCAATGAAGTACCATATAATTACTTGATTGCAGAGGCAAGCCAATTGAGAGCATCATAGAGGCCTTCCCCTGTTTTTCCACTGCAACTCTGGACATGCCATTTTCTGGTGGTGCTCAGATTTCCAAGACCAAGCCTTTCTATCATATCAACAGAGTTCATCACCATTGGAAGATCATGTTTGTTGGCCATGGCCAAAAGCTTCACACTGCTCAATTCTGTATCATTGATCAGACTATCCAATTCCTGCTTTGCCTTCTTCAGCTGCTCTTTGTCACAACTATCTATCACAAATATAAGCCCTTGTTTTGCATATAAATAATTTACACCCATGATCTAAGAAAACACAAATTCAATGCTTTGATGAATCTATATTGCTTAAATTCCACAAAAACAATTTAAACCCATGATCTAATAAAACACAAATTCAAAGCTTTGATGAATCTATATTACTTCAAAAATTGACTTATATATACATTGTTGACTAGGGAGATGGCTATCTACGATGCATCAAGACATCCATTCTTCAGTATCAATCTTCAGAAGTATGGATGTCTTGATGCATGGTAAGAACTGGAAAACCGTTACTGTTAAGTAGATTACCAAACAGTCAACGATAGTTTTACATTTCATTGGTACTCAAAGCTTAACAATTTCACACCCATCCAGTACTAAAAATGACAAATAGTACTTTTGAGCCCAACAAAAAAAACTATTATAATGGAGTGGTTTCAGTTTTACCTGAGCATTGACCCTGTACTGCTTCCACAAATGCCTAATCTTGTCTTGGCCACCCACATCCCATACTATGAAGCTCAAGCTTTTGAATGTCACAGTCTCTATATTAAAGCCTATTGTAGGGATTGTTCTCAGATACTCTCCCAGCTTCAACTTGTATAAAATAGTTGTTTTACTTGATCAAACAAATCGATCCATGACTTATTAGTTAGGTTTTATATATTTTAAAACTTTGAATGTCTAAGTAAAATGATATATGGACTCTTTACATTTTGGTTGGTATGAATTTTTTACATTTCATATATTATTCAAGAGATTGTTTCTAAAATCAACTATACATATTTTAATATGACATTTCAGATCATATTCAGTATATGCTCAAACTTTTAGTTGGCACTAGTTCTCACAGTCCATATACTATTCAAGAGACTGTATATGAAATCATGTATATTTTTATATAGTCAGGTCCTTCATCAGACCATCTCCATCTTGCTCACTTAATAGGACCATAGCCCAAAAGAGAGAACATGCGAAGGCAAACAACTGTGGAAGGAAAAGGCAAATGCAGGCCAAACCTTATTTGATAGTGGATGCCTGCTGTAAGATTGGTCTTGTCGAGCCTCATCAGATTTTTTCTGTCCAATAATTGAAATGCCCAAAAGTTTAGAGTACATCAAGCTTACAGAGTCGTTATAGCTTCAGCAAAATGAAAACTGTAGACACCCTAAAATGGACAGGCTTGCAACTTTACATTAAAAACACTAATTTTCATCTATTAATTAATGGTTTCTTAATCATTAATTAATCATCTATTTTCTTCTAAATTCATCTTTC
>MU226995.1:87102-100717 GCA_018584345.1 Thuja plicata
ATATATATATATATATATATATATATAAGTCAATCAAATTGAAGCTATAATTTAACACTCCCTCTTAGCAAGAGAAGATTGATTAGAATCATGATCTCATGATGTGAGTGTTATCAAAATCCCTGACTCAATTTGGAATTGGATTTTAGTAAAACACTTAATCACTTTATATCAAGGTAGCCGACATGGTCTGGATCACAAGTTTAATGTAATCAACTTGATAGAAGAATTTATCACAATCCCCGACTCAATTCAGAACTAGATTTAGTGATAAGTATTGGTGTCAAGATATCTAGTGCATTTCGAATCAAAACTTGAAGCACACATTATCATAATCCCTGAATTTGGAACTTGATTAAAGGATAACTTAATTGGGTCAAACTATTGTAGGTTTTCACCTCACAATAGTGACCTCATACACATGAAAGATCACCACCTTTCCAAAATACACAATATTGCAATATTTTATTTTATCCATGAATACATCAATTCACATATTTATGAGATTAAATTTCATAAATTTAATCACAACTTAATCATACCAAGTTTTTGTCTGAAGTGTACTCAATTTTCAACTTTGCAAGAGGCTTGGTAAAAATATCAGCATTTTGTTCTTCAGTACTGATGTAGACCAATTTGATAATATCTCTTTCTACCATGTCTCTTATCTAGTGGTAAGGAATTTATATGTGCTTGGAGCGATTGTGAAAAACTAGATTTACTAAAATTTTAATGCAACTTTGATTGTCACAATGGATTACTATAGGTTTTAGAGTCTTTCCAAACAATCCAAATATTAACTTCCTTAACCATACTACTTCTCGACCTCCCATTGAAGCGGCCATATATTGTGCTTCAGTAGAACTTTGAGCAACTGCTGATTGTTTTCTACTAAACCAAGAAATCATTGTTGATCCAAGACTAAAGAAACATCATGTAGTGCTTTTACGGTTGATTGAATTTCTATCCCAATCAGAGTTAGTGAACCCTTGAAGTTATATCTCAACATTGTCATATTTTAGGCCCATTTCAATTGTACCACATAAGTATCTTAGAATATGTTTAGCAGTTGTTAAGTGGATCTTCTTTGGTTCACACATGAAATGACTTAATACATTTGTAGCATAGAAGATATCAGGACGAGTGTTTACCAAGTACATAAGTGATCCAATTAGCTGTCTATAATATGTAGGATCTATAGGTTATGAATATGTTGCTTCAAATTTGAGCTTTTGAAGATTTGTTTCCATTGGAGTGGTTAATGGTTTACACTCCATCATGCCAAATCTGGTTAAAATGTCCATGGTGTATTTTCTTTGATTTAGGGAAATATGGTTTTCTTTCTGTAATACTTGTAAGTCTAAGAAGTAGTGTAACGACCCTAGGTTCTCCATGTCAAATTCATTTGTGAGATCTTATTTTCATTTAGCAATAAGATGATCTTATCCTATTATTAATAAATCATCAACATAGAGAACTAGAATTACCATTTCACCTTTGGATATTTTGAAGTATATATTAGGGTTAGCTTTATTTTTGGAGTACCCTAACTTGGAGAGCTAATTTTCTATGTGTTCATACCAAGCCCTGGGAGCTTGCTTAAGGCTGTAGAGGGCTTTCTTAAATTTTCAAACATAACTATTTATGTCATGGTGGTGAAGCATTCTGGTTGTTCTAGGTATACTTCTTCAAAAACACCATTTCAAAATTTTTTTACATCCATTTGATGTATCTTCCACCCTTTGGATGCTACAATGATGATAATAATTCTCACAGAGGTATATCAAGAAACTGGAGTGATGGTGCTCAAATTGACAGATTGGACTTCCTATGGATTTCGCTTATCCAATGAAGAGAGATACAATCGATTTGCCAACGAACGAGGTTTCAACAACCTCCTACAATTCTGGCTCCACAGAACCAAGGCTGGTGGGCCTTTACTTTAAACTTGTCTTCAAAGTCTTCTAGAGGCTTTCTACAGTGGATAAGTGGTAACTTCAATTCCTTCTTCTCAAGGTGTTAATAAGATCACAAAACTGAAAATATGTGTTGTCAAGTATAATGTTATTAAAAATGATTTGATATAATTGAGATATGAACTTGATAAAATAAAGAATATAGTAATTCAAAAATTGAAACAATGAAACCTAATACCACAATTCAAATAACAAGAGGGACTAGTGCTTTAATCCAATAAAAGGAAATAGAGTTGATATCGCTTCAATCCTACGTTCAACTTCATAGACAGTTTTTAGAAAACAAAACTTATCACCTTAAAGGCGTTATGAAATGCATGTAAAACTAAAAATGTTTAAATATACTTCAATTGAATATCTTTCGTCAAATGATAGACTGAATGATCAAGGCCTAAATCAATAGGATTTTAACCATGCAAAAATGAGAAAGGAAACAATTGAAATTACAGAATATAAACTTGAATTGAAATACATGCAAAATCAAAACTATCACTCTAAAGAATTTCCAATTGGTTTATCTAAAGGACTTGATTGTAAATAAATAACAAAAATGATTGCACAATGATAGAAATATAGACTTAGCTCTGCTTGATAAAATGGTGTATTGAATCCTCGTATTCAGATTTTGAATCCACTATCCTTCATTATATCATTCTCCAAGTTTCCAATATATCAATCATCATGTTATGTTATTCTATTCTGAGCAGATTTATGAATGAATACAAATATAAAACTAAAAGGGTGTGTGAAACATCACACCCCTTCCCTAAAAACTAATCTATAACCACCTAATCTAACTATTACAATAGTTTGATAACAATTTATCCCTAATTAGTAATAATTATCAACTAATTCGGTTGCATGGAACTTTGCCCAACTAAATGGATTTGTATATAAATTCATTCATAACCCCATTGCAATCCCTACCTTGTATATTGAAGTCGATCAGTATGATAATGGATGTTCCAAATTTCATATCCAGCCATGGTTATGTCTACAATCTCTGTGGGGGTTGATGGATGCTTATCTATCTTGCTATACAAATGGCCACACTGATGGAATGTTTGATAAAAAAGAAAGTCGACCGACATGTTTTGAGTCTGAAGGCAATCTTTGTTGCTCTGTGAACTGCATCATGTTTTGTGACTGTGTTTTCTTAGAGGCATGATGCTAATAGTCTTTGCTACCATATAGTTGCTTGACCGATCCACAAATTGCATCGACCCCACTATTTATTTGAGTTGATGGATACTTATCATGGGAATTTGATCCAATGAGTGGTGCTTGATTTATCAAAATCAACGTCTTTGTATTCCAATCCACTCCACCAGTCGCGTTTTAATAAGATTGTATATACATCCATTTATTGTCATATGAGGGAGTCGATGCATATTGCATATGTATTGATTGGTGAATATGTACCATAATGGCGTGGGATATGATGTTTGATGACTCATGTGCTAACTCATCTGCTATTTGATTTGCATTGGCTACACCATTACCGCTGACGAAGGTGGCAGCTATTGTTTTGGATATCCTTGCAGAATACTGTGGCGTAGAGGATGGAATTCATGCTAAATTGTTTGCATTGACCAATTGTGCTGCTGAAGGAAGAGAATATGTGTAGACTTATACTTGCAGGTGACCATCATTCTGTGGAGGCATGGTGCTTTATTTTCCTCAGCGTACATCTCCTTTTCCTTCTATCGCCTTTTAGCAACTGTATGATGATTGGCGTCTGTTATCCATTCTCCTTGACATCATGTATGCTGGCTGCGTCATTCTTGCTGGCGTATATTTGTTTCCGTTTCATCTTCTAGCGTTTCCGCAACCCTCTTTCCTTGTTTGATGACTACATTATATTGCATCGATCACCATGTCTACATGCTATCGGTGTTCATGATGTCGATGCTATTTCCCATCCATTTGTTCATGTTTGCCACCTTTTTCCACCCTTGCATAATATTAATAATCATGTTTTTATTTTATTTGCTAATGTAATGATGATGATCACAATATAATTGTAGTTTTTAAAACATTTCTAACATTAATGATCGATAGATAAAAGAATAATTAATCATAAAGCGTTTGAATTTAACAAAATGTAATATTTTATCCGTATAATTATACAAAGCTTTATAACTTTTGTTAATTAGTCCCCCTTTTTTTTACTAACTTCTTCTCATCTTGATAGAAGCTTTGTTTTGATTCAAGAATAATAACGATAATATAAAATAACATACCATTTAAAATTTATCTTTCTTTAGTAACCAATGGCATGAAATTCTCATATTAAGTAGGCAAATTAACAATATAACTTTTGCTCGTGATGTTCTAACCAAGGAAATCAATAAACATATACTAATATCATAGAAAGAGAATAAGAAACATAAATATTTATAAATTATACATAATATTATGAATGTTTTCAAGAGTAACATAGTATTAATATAATATAACCTTCTTTTAACAACATTTTCCATAATAATGTTATTCAAATTCCATTTCATGTTTATAAGCATAACATATTTTCTACAAGACATACATATATATATATATATGAAAAGGAAATATCATTTTTCATTATCATTACTAATCAAATTATAACATATTGTAATCTTCTAGACCATGATCATGGATAACAACACCATCATTCCATTAAAATGATAAATATTCAAACCCTTGGAAGATTAATTAAATCAAGATCAATCCTTTTCAAAACATTAAAACACTTGAAGGCATCGTTAAATCAAAGACATGATTCTCCTCATAAAAATATTATCTCTTAGGTCATGATTGTAAGTTAATTGCTTCTACCATTGATATGAATTTAGAAATTAATAATGCAATGGTAAGATATGCAGAACTCCATTTAATCACATTAAGATTTATATGGAAACATCACATAAGACTTTGAACTTAATCAAAAGCACATTCAAGATCAATTTCAATTACATTATGTCCTTAAGGGAAAAAGTTCATAAGATTAGGTTCCTAGATTACCCTAAATAAAATGATTCTAGGATAATGAGAATCTAAAAACATTAAACTATGAGACATATGAAAGTGAGTAAATACATGATAACACTTCGATAAAAGAAAGATGGTAAACAGTAGAAGCTATAAAAGACAAGTAGGTATATGTAAATAGTTACTTCCCTGAACAAGAATGGATACAAATCAATTTTCGACATGGGTTTCACTAGTGGCTCTTTCTGGGGATGTGTGTTTATACCTGAACACAACAAGATCCAAGCTATCTTTGGAAAGCGTACCATTAGAAAACACAATGATAATATATTTATATAAGAAAAAGGGAAAAGAAAGAACACTTGCCTATTGGTATCTTTAATGAAAGAAAGGTTTAAGGTACTGACCATGCACAGGAAGTTCTTGATTGTAACCTTCTAAATCTTGTAAAATGTAAGAATTCTCACCTCCTTTACCAATGATGACAAAAGGACCTACCCATAAAGCATCAAACTTTCCATGTTTACCTTTGTCTTTATCTTTCACATTCCATCTCAAAACTAAGTCTCCTTCCTAAAATTTCCTTCCTATGGTTTTCTTGTCAAATAAATCTTTTACTTTCTGTTGCAATTCCTGATTTCTTTCATGAGCTCTATTCCTTATCTCGTCCAATTCTGAAAGTTGTAATAATGTATTTTCCATGAAATCCACTTCTTCATATTGTTCTTCATTCATAAACTTATACACTGGAAAAAAAAATTTCATTGGTAAGTGAGCTTTCTTTCCATAAACACGTTCATATGGAGCATAACCACTAGATTTCTTAACTGTAATCCTATCCGCCCAAAGTGCAAGAGGTAATTTTGAATCCCATGCTCTTTTGTTATTATCTAACATCCTTTTGATAATTTTCATTATATTTTTGTTGCTAGATTCTGCTTGGCCATTCCTTTGAGGGTGATAAGGGGATGAAAAGGAAATCTTTATTCCATACTTCTCATGAAATTCACTAAATTCTGCAGATCTAAAACACATAGCATTATCACAAAAAATCTTCTGAGGAACACCAAATCTTGTAAATATCTTTTCAGTCAAAAATTTGATTACCACTTTACTAGTAGCTTGTCTAGTTGGTATGGCTTCCACCCATTTAGTGAAGTAATCAGTGGCTACCAAAATCCACTTATGCCCACCACTAGATGTATCAGTTATTTCACCTATGAAGTCTATTCCCCACATTTAGAATGGTTCTTCAGTAGACATAGGATTGAGAGGTAATGCACCATTATATTTGAGTTTTCCTAAAAATCTCTGACATGCTTCACATTTCTGAACATATTCATAGAAATCCTTAAATATGCAGGGCCAATAGTATCCCGTGATCAATATCTTATGTGCAGTGGTTTTTGCTGAAAAGTGCCCACCACATGCTCCATCATGGAGATCTTTTATCACTTCTTTAGCTTGGTATGTATCTAAACAAAAGAGAAGTACACTATCCCTATTTTTCCAATATAGGTCTCCTTGCATCAAGACATACTTAGATTCTTGTAACTTTATTGTCCTATTTTGACTATCTATAAGGTTCTCAGGACACTTCATGTGTTTCACAAAATATACTATATTAGTGTACCAGGGGCATCTTTCAATACTTGTATGAGTTTCACTTAGATCAATATGATTTACTTGTAATGCATCCATATTTGACTCTGCCATCAATTTTTCCAATCCTTGTCCTCTAATAATCTTAGTGATTTGGATCTCTATGTCAAATTCCTGAATCTGATTTACCCATCTGCATCTTCTCCCAGTGACTTCTGATTGTCTGAATATATCCTTTACTGGTGCATTGGGAACATAGGCTAACACTTTTGCACCAACCAAATATGGCCTAAAGGATTTCACTGCCTTTACAAGAGCATAAGCTTGTTTCTCATTGATATCATAATTTAGCTCAGAAGCTTGAAGGTTTTACCGAAGAATGCTATTGGTTGTTCATATCCTTCATCATTATTTTGTAATAAGACAACAATAATGGTATGATATGATGCAAAAGAGAACAATTGAAATGGCTTAGTATAATCCAGGGATTTGAGAACAGGGGCTTCCTTAATTTCCTTCTTAATCTTTACAAATGCCTCCAAAGCTTCATTTGTCCATTTCATGTTTGCACCCTTTTTCAACATTAGAGCAATGGGTTTAATTATTTCTGAGAAGTTTGGGACAAATCTCCTTAAAAAATTGATTTGTCCAAAAAAAGATTGAATCTTTTTAGTACTTTTAGGAACCTCAATTTTATCAATTTCTGCAATCCTTTCTGGGTCTATTCTCACCCCATCCTTGGATACTATATGTCCTAATAACCTTCCTTCACTTACTAAAAAATGACATTTCTTTGGGTTCAAAGATATCCCATATTCAAGGGCTCTTTGAAAAATTTGTTCCAAGTGTCCACAGTGATCTTCTGCCCTTTTTGAGTAACCAGTTAAGTCATCCTAATATACTACCATAATTACATCAATGAAATCCCCAAAGGCTACATCCATCTCTCTTTGGAAGGTAGCTCCAGCATTAGTGAGTCCAAAAGGCATTCTAGCATATACATAAGTACCCCAAGGTGTTGTAAACGTTGTTTAATATTGTTCTTCTTCTTTAACTTTTACCTGGTTATACCCTGAGAAACCATCCATCATTGATAACAATTCATTTCCTGTGACCTTCTATAACAATTCTTCAATGTTAGGTAATGCATAGTTGTCCTTCAATGATCATACATTTAAGTTTTTGAAATCCACACAAAGTCTAATATCACCATTCTTCTTCCTGACAGGGACCAAATTTGAAACCCATGTAGAGTGTCTAATTGGCTTTATTATACCAGCATCCCTCATCTTGATTAGCTCATCTTTCATTTTAGGGGCTAAAGTAGGGTTTATAGGTCTTTGCCTTTGTTTGAATGGTTTAGCATTAGGCTTCAAAGGTATCTCATGTTGAAAATGATCTTCTCGGTAAGCTTTAAGATCATCATAGGACCAAGAAAATACATGTCTATATTTTCTCAATAATCTGATAATATCTGTTCTGATCTTGGGAGTTAAACTTTTACCCAAAAATACTTCTTTTGGAGTCTCTTCACTTCCCAACTTTATCCTTTCTATATCATCAATTGCGACATTAGTATTTTTCTTCTCCAACTTTCAATCCTTATTTTCAAACAATCTCTCCATTTCTACAAGACATTTTGGAACTTTATTGGTTTTTAACTGAATGACTACCTTTCCAAATAAGACTTCTTTCCCATTTTCTATTTCAACATGAGCATTCAAGTCTATTAACTAATCTTCATATTCTTGTTCACATGCTAAAAATTTGATTATATCTCTATCATCTCCAAAGATTTTCCAGTTGTTGATGTTATCTGGTATAGTAGGCCTAGTTTTAACTTCAACTTGAACTATGTCTTCACAAGGGATATCATTAAGCCTTAATGCCAAATTAGCCATAAAATCCACAAGGATATTTTGTGATCTGTCTATCCAGTCAATAGAGAAAGCATCAAAACATTCCATAGAATCCCATACTTCATTTCTATATCTTTTAAGGTGAGGATGATTAGCAACAAATTTACTTTTAAATTGAGAAATAATTAATTCGAAATCACCAAAAACACTTAAACATTTTATTCCACATTTATTAGCTATCTTTAAACCAAGAAGTAAAGCTTCATATTCTGCAACATTATTAGTACATTCAAAATCTAGTAAAAAGGAGTATTTAAATATTTTCTTATCAGAAGCAAAGAAAATGACACCAGCTCCATTACCATCCTTGCAACAAGCACCGTCAAAATACATTTTCCAAATTATATTATTATTTGCTTCAACATGTAGCTCAATAGGTTCAGTTTTATGCATTGCAAATTTTGAAATACTTACTTGAAAGTTATCCATATCAGAGTGACAAAAATGTGTAACTAAGCTAGGATCCACTTCCTCAATAATGTATGGACTTCTAGCCTCTCTATCAATTCTTACATTCCTGCCATTCACTAGAATAGAAGCATAAGAAATATCTAATTGAATACTACATCCTACTAAGCTAGACCATTGTCTTGATAAAAGCATTCCATAATTGGCAGGAACTTCAACCACAGTAGTATCCATTTTATAAGACATTTTAGGACATGTAGGAAATTTAAATTCAACATTTTTCATTATACCCACAATAGGAATAGATCTTTTATCCATAGCATAGCATCTACCAAATTTGGTATCAACATTCATTCCTAATTCTTTCATTACATCATTAGGCATAATATTCACTGTTGTACCTGAATCTATCATGCAATTTTTTACCAATCTATTATTTATCAATAGAGTGAGATAAAAAGGATCAGTTTGCTTTCCATTTTTGCTTAGAGTAGTTCCTAAATAAATAGCTGGAGGATCCTTCACTTCTTGGTTAAGATCTTCGTTATTACCTACATTAGAAAATATTTTCAAAGCTTCATTTTTACATTCAGGTATTTTGACTATTTCAAGCAAAGGAACGAATATTTTAACTTGAGATAATGCATTAGACATGAAATAACATTCATTGGGAAGAGATTTACTAACCACCTTTTCTCTTACCATTGTTGGAAAGTCCTGGGGTTCTGCTTGTTTATCTTGAACAATGTTTTTGTGCTTCAACCTCCTTGGATCAGTTCCCTAGTCAGGTTTCACTCTTTCTGCATTTACTGTTCTATTCATTAACTTGTAATTACTTCTTGCTTCTTCTACTACAGCTATTGTGTATGCTTCCTTTTCCTCCTCTGTTGATTTTCTTAATTTTGGAGGACCACCTTGATAGTCCTCATATTGGTATTGTCTATTTAGATCATCCTTGCAGTATTATTCATCTAAAGAGCTATAATCATCATATCCCCACATAGGATTTGCTGATAAGTTATTTACTGTGGGCTGTTGATCATCATGATGATCTTCATCTTCTTTCCATCTTTGGGCAACACCACAATGTTCATAAGAATGTGGCATTCTGCAAGCTTCACACCATGGATAATTTTCCACAAAGTGGCTGTTTTTCCTTAATGGATCAAGTGTGTGTAATTCCTTGTTCACTGGTTTCCCATCCTTCCATTCTATGTTATAAGGCATATCTTGCAATTTATACTTATCATTTTTGTATGGTACCTGATTACTCTGGTTGTATTTAAAATTGTCTCTTCCATTATTCACTTGGAGGCCTTTTACCATATTCACGAGTTTGTCTATTCTATCTTCTTCCTTCTGTTGCTTAGGCTCTTTTGGATTAAACAACCGAGTGTCCTCCCTTTTACTGATTACACCAGATGCCTTCCTATCATCCTCAATAGTTATAGCAATCTTGAGAGCATGTGCTAAAGTAGCAGGTTTATGAGATTTGATTTCATAATTTTTCTTGCTATCAACAGAACCCATATAAAAATTAATCAAAAATGCATCAACAGGTTTAACATCTCTTGGAATCCTATTTAGAACTTTATTGAATCTTTTATTGAATTCAGCTACAAATTCATTCTGATTTTTCTTCATACTTGTCAACTCATGTGAGGCAAAAGAAGCATCATTGTGATCACCAAACTATTCCATGAATTGATTTACAAATTCATCCCAACTAGATATGGATCTATCTGGCAGACTTCTGAACCATTCTGTTGCATCTTCTATGAGGGATTGAGCAAAAATCTTCATGTATACATCCTCATTGAATTCATTAAATTCTTGGATAACATTTTTTAAATTTATATAATGTACTTCAGTTGATTCTGACCCATTCCATGAAAATTTTGGAATTTCACTCCTTAATTCATTTTTTATGTCATTAGGACATCCCCTTATGCCATAAAAATCTAGCTATCTATATCTGTCAGAAACCATCGGGGCTCTATAATTATTTCTATTTTGATTTATGGTTCTGTGTCTTTGACTCTGCCTATTTGCATTATGAAAGCTTTGATTGTTCCTTGGCTCAAAATTCAAATTGGTATTATGATCCCTTG
The DNA here is from genome assembly GCA_018584345.1 of Thuja plicata. Classification (NCBI taxonomy): domain Eukaryota; kingdom Viridiplantae; phylum Streptophyta; class Pinopsida; order Cupressales; family Cupressaceae; genus Thuja; species Thuja plicata. The sequence continues at coordinate 98,089 of MU226995.1, forward strand.
GGCCATAATTCTGATCCCTATCATTTTGATATCCATTATACATCCTTCCATTACTTCGATGTCTATACTTCTCATGTTGATCAAATGTGTTAGGATCCCTCCTATTGTTGTGGTTGTAATATTGTCCATTATCCCACTGTCCCTGATGATCTCTTCTTTCCCAATCATTGTTGTCTTTCTCAAGTCCTCCTCTATTGTCTGGTTCGAACAAGGGGTTGGTATGATCATTGTTAAACACATGCCCATTATACTTCCTATGAGGAGGATTGTAAACTTCATTTCTATCATCCTTAGGAGTTTCTTTATCTCTTGGTGATCTAATTGTATCTCTTATTATTCCTATTTTCCTTAGTTCTCTTCTGGTTTCCTTTTGAGAGCCATAACCATCTCTTCATTCTCTAATCCTACCTTAGCCATCTCATGAAACACATCATCCCATTTGTTAATTCTTTTCTCCTTTTCAGTCATTTCTTGATTTGGATCATGTTGAGACTCATGTCCTCTTCTATTACTTTGAAAAAAAGGATTACAATTTTCACTACTGCTCTCATGACTATGATGGCTTGAATTAGGGAATTGTTCACAAGCATATCTTTATCATCCTTATTGGGATATATCATACGATGTACATAAGGCATCTTTACACTTGGATTCTTGCCTTTCCTTAGCTTTAAGTCTAATTCAAGTTGATCTGGATGCAAGGATATTCTTCCCCACATGAAAATTATTAATAAAAATAATGTAACCAAGTTTATCACTTCTTTAAATTCGTAGAGTCGCCGCCCTCTTTTAGAAGGAAATGAAATTAATTGATTTGGGTTCTTCCTTAGTAGAGTATGGTGCAGAGCACCCTAGGGTTTAGCTCCAAACCCTAGAAAATTTTGTGGAGTGATCAAAAGGAGCAGATCACAGTTGGTTTTCAATCCTTGTCATTAATCCTGAACAGTTCTTCATTCAGTCGCAAAGTCGCAGAGCAGTGGAGAGCAGAAAAATCATGCATCGCACACTCGCGAGCTAGTCATGAGCTAAGTTTATTAATGAGCGAGTGCGCGACGAGTAACTAGTCGCTCAGTCGCAGATGGCTAGCAAAAGAGACAGTGCGCGACAATGCGACGAGGAGCTCATCGCAAGCTCGCGAGTCAATTCGCAATTAGTGGAAAATCGGTGCGACAGCGCGATGAGTAACTAGTCACTCAGTCGCTGAAGACAAACAATGAGTCATGGTGTGCGAGTGAGCGACACCCTATGCGTCATGAGATCACGAATGAAGTGGCAGTTAAAGAAAAAGCACGGCGAGTACGTGACTACAGTGTATCGCTCAGTCGCAAGGTAAAGGGCAGCTTGGATGAAAGCATCACGACAGCGCGACAGTGAGCTCATCGCTCAGTCGCAAGGCAAGACACAGCTCGGGTAGAAGTATGGCAAGTGCGTGACTTGAGCTCATCGCTCAGTCGCCGAGACATGGCCAGCTCATCAGAAAGAGTAGCGAGTGCGCGACTAATGTGCGTCGCAGAGTAAATAATAGCTCGTAGAAAAGTAGTGCGGGTACGCGACGGGTGATCATCGCTCGATCATAGAAAGAAGTAGCAACTTGGATGAACTTGCAGTGAGTGCGCGACTAATGTGCATCGCAGACTCGCAGAGCAAGGAGCAGTTCACGAAAAGGTAGCGCGAGTATGCGACTTGAGCTCATCTCTCAGTCGTAGCATAAAACATAGCTCGGGACAATGCATTGCGGGTGCGCGACATGAGCTCATCGCTCAGTCGCCGAGGAAAAGACAAGTCAAAAAAAGGCATAGAAAGAGCGCGATGAGCAAGTAATCGCTCAGTCGTAGACCAAAACATGAAAGGTCAATTTCATTCGCGACTACGCGATAAGGAACAAAACAGTCAAATGATAAAAACGTGCTGACTTGTCAGAAGGAGAAAGAGTTGAAAAGTCAGAAAATGCTAAAAGAATGCCACGGAGGAGAATGTCATCCACATCGTCGACCATGCAGAGAAAGATGGTAATGATAGTTACAGAAGGAAGACGAGGAGCCGAGGCAGTTGAGATTCCTCAGGCGGATAAGAAACCTAAAAATGGTTACAGACCAAGAAGAGGCCGAGGATAAAAAGAGAGAAAAAGAACCATTGAAAGGTTGTTGAAGAACTTAGAAGTTTGACAGGCTAGCACAGTAGATCTGAGATTTCATTGTAATTTGCAATTTTTAATAAAGAAGAGTGTTCTGTGTGTTCTGTATATTTTTCTGTTGTAGGCAAACTTCAGTAGAGTAGTATTCTGAGTTCATTTCAGTTTAATGGATACCTTTTGACTCTCATGATCAGGCCTACGGGATGTGACTGTCAAAAGGTACCCATCATGTATTTTTATTCTTGTTTTGTGTTTGTGTCTGGAATTGAGGAGAGACTAGTCAGAGTTGGAAACAAGTCCTAGGCGAGCTAGATGGTCCGGCTAGGGAACTTGTAGGGAAAGGAGATAGAGTGAGGAAGGTGCATGAATGATCTGATTCAGTCATGGAGAGTAAGATGAGATGAGGAGTGAAACACTTCGGTGGGTAGGGAACCTAGGAAAGAGGGAATAGGATAGTCCTTCTGGTTAGGGTCTGAGAGCAGCCCTAAGAGACTC
>MU226995.1:116653-164001 GCA_018584345.1 Thuja plicata
AAGGAGAAGATAAGATGCTCTTCTTCTATCCTCAAATGCACAAATGGAAGATCCAAGTTGATTAACCCCAAAGAAGGATCAATGCACAAATGAATCAACTATTTGGAAAAGAGAGTAAAGAAGGAGACCTTAAATTCAGTTAATTATTAAGTAAATATGATTTATTATAGTAATTGAAAAGGATAGGAAGAAGAACCAACCTTAAAGTATTACAGATCAAAGAATGCTATTTTTTGAGGTCTGTACTCTGTTTATGGAAAAACTAAAGTATGATCTAGAACTGGAATGCAAAGATGAACAATACCCAAAAATATTTTCCCAATCTAATGCTGTCTTATGAAAAAGGTTGACCTTGACCCACAAATGTCGACCCTGACCCAATAATGTCAACCTTGACCTGCACAGGTCTGATAGAGAATCTGCTCACAGAGCCCGACAGAAAGCCGAAAAGGGTATCTAGATCTGAGACCAAATCTACAGTCCTGAACCTGTACCTACAAGAAAAATAGATTTTTTTGTTGGGGGATTTAGGAATTAACCTCAAATATATGTAATTTAAATTGCAGAAGTAAACAAAGTAAATGCATAAATTCACCTTTTTTGTAAAAGTCCTTGTGGAGGATTCAAATCCTTCAATCCACAAGTATGTATGCACCAATGGATCTAGAATGTGGAATGTATAATGTAGTATGTCTTCAATCTCTTTCTTGTAGATCTCCAACATCAAGTATTGAATGGGTTCTTGAATTATGAAGAGGCTTGGAAGAAGATGGATGGAGAGATCACCAAAAGGGCACTATGTGACTTGAATCCTTCAATGGCCTCCCATGGATCTCTTTGAATGCTTGAAGGCTTGATGGTGGATGAATCCTTGCTTGAAATATTTCTCCTTAGCTTGCTTGGACTTCACTTGATAATTCTCCTCAATTGCTCAAGGATGCTTAGGCTTCAATAGAGGACTTAGCCAAAATGAGGGGAGAAAGGCTCCCTTTTATATGAAATTAGGACACAATATTCTAAGGAGGCCGACATAGGAGAATTAAATTCCCATTAAATCCTTTACCCCTAGGAGAGGACCTAAGTTAAATATAATTTAGGAATCAACGCTGCAGAACCTGAAACAGCCGACCCAGAAGCAGAAAACAACTTTTGCAAAGACCGACATCCGGAAACTGTGGGACCCCAAAGTTTGAACCCTAGGTCAAGGTCGAGGTCAACCTTGACCTAGGTTAGGGTCAAGGTTGACCTTGACCTAGGTCAAGGTTGAGGTTGACATAGACCAAAAAGGTCGATCCTGACCTTGAAGTCCAGAATCTCAGGTCTGTAGTCCAAAATGCAAAAATTAGGTTGGAAAGAAGTGGAAAGAGGGGCAGAATAGGGGAAAAGTCAGGTCTAACTCAGGAACCCATTCAAGGTGCTTGATATGACCCCAAACCACTTACTCAGAAGGCTAAACAAGTCTACAATGGAAGTGCTTCCATTTTTTGATTATACAATAAGAAACAATAGACTCCCCATCAAGTGATTATTTATTTACCATACTGATCATATGATTAGAGAAAAAAGTGCAATCTTCTAAGGTGGTGTTTATAGAAGAAATACTATTATAAGAAGGTGGTGGAGTTTACGAATAAGATAAGGTGTTGATAGACTCAACATTATTTGATTGGTTGTAGTGATAAAATGGATTCTTGAAGATTTGAAGGATTTAATTTAGTGGTTATACAAAAGGGTTGATCTTATTATTTAGGAACCTCTAGAATCTATTTATTATCAACAAATTCTTGAACTATTTTTGTTTTAGGTCCATAGATCTTTCATTATCATATTTAGGAATAACATAGTATTAAAAAATGCACTAGTCATAAATTTGAGTAGAGGAGGAGAAGTGCCAAAAGGTTGAATGGGATGAAATTGGAGAGGCTTTATGGAAACATCTTGATTCATAGTTTCTCGATAGGATTCCACAAGCTTGGTGAATTGATTAAAAACTCAAATTTAGATAGAAGTTGCATTTTTCCAAAAGAAGGTGAAGGAATAAGATAAGGTGAAATAGTAGACGGTGGTAAGGTGGTGGTTGTCATTGTTGTTGTTTGTGAAGGGTTTATAGTAACGATTAAAATTTTTGATTTTATTTTCCTATGTTGTCTAGAAGTGGATGTTCCTATAAAATCCTCACTAACTTTATCCATATATTTTCCTCATAACCCTCAAGTTTTGTACAAAGGTCCACAAATGTGTTAGATTTTGGAGCACCATCTTCTCTAGAATCAATAGAATGAGATTTTCTATAAATGATTGTATTTTTATGTTGGGGAAATATTAGTGCATCTTGGCTAAAGGTAATTGAAATAACGTGACAAAGTCACTAAGCTTCTCTTAGGGTCGTTATGCAGAATGTAGGGCTAGGTTTTGATGTCTAACAAGCTTCCTTGCAAAATTTATTTTGTGCACATTCTAAAATCACTTTATTTCATTCTATAGAAGCTCCATGATGGATGCCTAACTAGCCTTTTTCAATCTTTTGGTTTCTTGTACCCAACTTTGACCCTGTAGAATGCTACACATAGTTTAGAACTTATAAATGGCTTCAATTTGTTGCCTTAGTTTTCAACATCAAATCTCAAAGGGTATGTTTAGGTATGTTAAGTTACTTGCAAACCCACTTCTTTAGTATTGCATTTCAAATTTTTTCCTTCATTCATTTCAACCAATTTTTTGTTGCTTACTAATTACACATTTTTCGCTTCTAAAGGTTCACAGCTACCAGATCAAGAGAAAACAAAGAATATTTATAGTTATGATAACAACATCTTTTAAATGTGTTCCAATGCATTTCAATGCTATGCTTTTATGAAGGGACCAACACAAAACTACAGTACGACAATATTGTAACTTTATTTCATCCAAAGTGGATGCAGCTATGTACAAGACTTCCTTCTATAATGGTACTTGTGTTTGAACGACATTTAAATACACTTCATTTTAATAGGTAAACCTTCAATTATGCTTTCACATCAAATACCTATCGGCTTATCCCTTGCGCCTTCTTTCGGTGCAAGTGCTAGCGGATAGGTCATTTATGTTATCCTGTTGAACAACTACATCAATATATTTGATTAGCAATCTTGGGTATGTTTGAGCACTAATACAGTATTTTATTTTTTTGATCCGTAATTTTGTATATTTTATTAATATTCAAAAAGTATTTACATTGCTATTATAAGTTTGATAACTATAGTATGACTGAAACCCTAAATCACCTATCGACCACCCCAAAATACTGCTCTTCTGGCAATTTACAAACACCCAAAACCATCCTTGCACAGTGCTACCACCTGAATTGCCATTACAACTTTTTGCATTACATTTTCATCCCTTCCCACAAACCAAAAAGACATGGCTTTACATGATTGACCCAACAACTATACACTTTACAAAACATTAACAGACATACCCCCATTACATTATCAATATTCCCAGGGTATTGCAAATTCTTCCAAAAAATAAAAAAAGACACAGAACTTCCTCGGCTTTAAACTTGATTACCCTGTTCGAGAGTAGCCTTGCTCTTCCTACCACGTTCTCGCCTTGCTCTTCGTACACGTCCTCACCTTGGTTTGTGTCGGCGAGCATTCACATTCATCCCCCAAAGAATTCATTCATCCTCCACTCGTAGTGCCCTCTTCAAATTGGTCCACGCCACCCTCATCTTCTCTCTGTAAGCCTCCCTATCCACTCTGCTAGGCCAACGTACGAAGTGCACAATGTTGTAGCATGGTACTTCCGCAGGGTCTTCTATGCCTTCGGAGACATCAAAACCCACACCCATCACCGCCCACTCAAAGATAGAGTCAAGCCCTAGCAAGATATCCTCTTCCACCAGCTTTCTCATCACCCATTGGATGATAACCTCATCCTCGGTCAGTTGTAAGCCCCATGCCAGGACCATGCTCACAATGTCCATGTTGATGCGATATCGGTGCATGGTGTTGATGAATTCCTCACCAAGCACCTCCAATACTGCCTTCACCACCTTTTTGCCTTTACATTTCAACAACCGCTTAAGTCTCCTAGCCTTTACTTCACCGAAAAAGGCCTACTGTTGGCGTGTCGTTAGCAAAGAGTGGCCTCCATCTGTTCTGCCAATTCTTCTCTCAAAACACAACTCGATGACACAATTACACTACCTCGGCCAACTTTCCCATTTAAAGCTCTTCACAAACATATCCGTCCCATCGCACACTTCATAACAATGACCATTTATGATGGCTTTTGTCCTTCTCCAATACACCTCATCATTTCACTATCTCCTCATTATTGCCGGTAACCAAATTTGAAGATTTTTAAAATCTTCGCACTTTACCTCATCGATTGCCAACATTAATGCCTATTTTGACAAGGGATCTGACACATCATTTCCTACTCATTTAATGTGGGTAATTTTAAATTTCTCAAAAAAATAAAATTCTTTTTGAATAATGTTGATATATTCTTGCAAATGTCAGGATGATATTGATCCCGCCATTATCGCTTCCACAATCACTAGAGAGTCACCTTCAAGATGTAGTATTTTGAACCCCTTTTTTCTTCCCATCCTAACAGCTTGTAAAGTTGCTAACACTTCAACCACATTAATTGTACCATCATTAATTCATTTAGCTTCTAGTCTCAAAATGTTACATTTGCAATCTCTTGTAACACACCCAATCCCACTCGGCCTTGGATTTCCCTTCAACGCACCATCGAAATTGATTTTGATCCATGCTTCATTTGGTTGAACCCATTTGATCTCATCTTTCAACTTAATGCTTGATCAACCCAACTCTACCCCTTAACGGGCCTAATACAATGTTTTATCGATTCACTATTTCTCAGATAAATGTCTACGTTTTTAAGAAACTGCTTCTTATTAAAATCCAAAGAATACCTATCTACAAGATCAAATGCAAAAGAGTTACACTTCAATGTTAGAAATACAACCCAGTAATAGCCTCCATGAAGGCTTATACACAAATGCTTGATCCATAGTTGCAGTAAAAGATTTCATAACTGTGCTTGTAATACTATTATTTTGTATTAGGAAGTCTAACAAAGAGTTTGGACTAGCAAGATGAGGTATGTCTTTAAAATCAAAGAGGTTGCTGCTTATTCATTATAGGCTAAGTCTGCATCATGGTTTGGTATGCTACAACAGTGGTATGAATCCTGTGCGGGGTAAAAAATGTGTGAAATAATCTTACAAGCCATGAATGCAAAAGAACATAAATTGTCTATGTTGCTATGTCATTGTTGATCTCTTTGTTCATGATTGTACCTTGCTTATATAATGTCTGAAATTATGAAACTATTGAATACCATAGGGAAATGTTGTATACAAGGTTGGAAATACACTACCTAAGTTGGGCTTGTTGTACATAAGGCATCATAGCTGTAACTTGATTGTACCCTATCTCCAATGTTTGTTATTACCTGGGTTATGCCTTACAATGATTGTATCTTGTCACAAGTGATCCATAACTTGTTTGGGGTGTCCACTGAAATACCTAAGAGTAGTGAAAATTTTCTACCAGAAGCTTTCAAACTAATTCTAATAGGCATGTTGAAATATCACATCTTTGAATTCTGAACTTGTCATTAATCCGACTATTATTTTATGAAACATAAAGTAAAACATTTGTCGAAATGTGTTAATTGCTGGAAAAGAATTGTGGCTCCACACAAGCATCCCCTACAGTATACATAAGTGGTAAAGGTGAATGTGATTCATGACATATGTTTAGACAGTTGCTCTATTCTTTGATACCTGTGAGCCATTACTTTTTCTACAGAATGATTTCTTGTGACCTGTACCGGTACTTGGATGCTTGGGTACTTATATAAGCTTGTTACATGATTACAATGCACTGACACGTTTTAATAACTAAAAAATTATTATGATAAAATGTAATGACTAAACTATTGGCAGATGATTTTTTTCAAAGAATAATTGGTACTAATACACAATGCATTGTGAACTTTTAGCATTAGAAGTGAGTAGTAACAAAATAAAATTGTTCTAGGGATTTACAATTGCACAAGGCTCCATCCACATCTCTGATGTGGAGAGTGCAAGACATAATTTGTGAGAGAGAGGGCTTGCGTCCCCGCGGTCCCCACACAAATTTGATCCTAAATTGGTATATCTATTGTTAGTGACTACGTGTATATCTATATTCAGTAGGTGACTACGTGTATATCTATATTTAGTAGCAGAAATAGCTTGTAATACTCATTTTTCAAGGAAAAGGAAAAGAAAGGAAAGGTCATTTTATAGTCCATTATACCAGGGTCTACTTGGAGAAACTTCTCCAAGTAGACCCTTTTATAGTCCAAGGAGAAAGTGTAGAAGGTGATGAAAGTTAAGATTAACGTTTATGATTTTTAGAAGATGTGGGAGAGGGAGACTAATGGAAATTTTGAAGAGGATGTGAAAGGTTAGTGGCAGGTAGAGGGTGGAGGATGAGATTGGATTCTAGGTTGTGGTGGAGGAGAAGGGGCATAATTTGATAGACTCAACATTATTTGATTGGTTGTAGTGAGAAAATGGATTCGTGAAGATTTGAAGGATTTAATTTAGTGGTGATACAAAAGGGTTGACCTTATTATTTAGGAACCTCTAGAATCTATTTATTATCAACAAATTCTTGAATTATTTTTGTTTTAGGTCCATGGATCTTTCATTATCATGTTTAGGAATAACATAGTATTAAAAAATGCACTAGTCATAAATTTGAGTAGAGGAAGAGAAGTGCCAAAAGGTTGAATGGGATGAAATTGGAGAGGCTTTATGGAAACATCTTGATTCATAATTTCTCGATAGGATTCCACAAGCTCGGTGAATTGATTGAAAACTCAAATTTAGATGGAAGTTGCATTTTTCCAAAAGAAGACGAAGGAATAAGATAAGGTGAAATAGTAGATGGTGGCAAGGTGGTGGTTGTCATTGTTGGTTTTTGTGAAGGGTTTCTTGTAAGGATTGAAAAATTTGTTGTTATTTTCTTATGTTGTCTAGAAGTGGATGTTCCTATAAAATCCTCACTAAATTTATGCATATATTTTCCTCATAACCATCAAGTTTTATACAAAGGTCTATAAATGTGTTAGCTTTTGGAACAACATCTTCTCTAGAATTGATAGAATGAGATTGTCTATAAATGAATGTATTTGTATGTTGGGGAAATATTAGTGCATCTTGGCTAAAGATAACTGAAATAATGTGACAAAGTCACTAAGCTTGTCTTGGGGTCCTTATTTATAATGGATAAGTTTGTAAGGTTCACTTCTAGGGAGATGTAAATTTGAAAGTGAATTAATATAGTAATTGGTAATCATCATGAAAATTTAAATGAAGGTATGAAGTGATGAGAAGAGCCACTCTAGGGAATGTTTGTTGATTGAATGAGGAATGATCTTGCAAACGATGTCACAATCATTACAAACACAGTCCAAGAAAAAGTAGTAAAACATTTGAACCTATGGTATGATATCCTTCGCCTTCATATAAAGGAAGGTGGGATCTTATAATTTGGAGGGATCTGCAAAGATCTCTGTTAGTGCTCACTTCATCACCAAGAAACTGTTGGGAAAAGATGGTACCTCTTGTAGATGATAATCTGGTAAGCACTATTTTGATGCCTCTCTCATCATTAGACCAAACTCTGAGATGGTCATGGTTTTGAATGATGATAAATTTAGGTTAAAAGATATTGTTATCTTTCTTGTTGTCATTGACCATAAAAAAATCCCATCAAGGAACTATTGGAACAATTGGTGCTATTAGTGTGGGTTAAAAAACTAGGGTTTAAATACTCTTTATGTAGAATGATTCAAAGGGGCATGCTTATTATTTTCTTCAATGAATTTTGTAGCCAAAAAGAGGTGGTGAAAAATGAATTCTAGATTGTGATAAATAGTTGTTTTAAGGCTATTATTTTGTCCCTCAAGGCTAATTATAATGATAGTATTGCACTCTTGTACACTAGATGGGTTACGGTTAAAAACATCCCTCCAATTTTGTGGAGGTGGGTACCCAAAACCCTAGAATATATGAGGAATACAGTACATGTGGAAGAATCCCCTTCACTATTACCCTACATTGATGCTCGACTACTTATTACAGTCAAACCCAGCGTAGATTTACCAGAATAATTTATTATTGAACTGGAAGAAGAGAATGTGATTTACCCAGTGGAATTTCTAAGTGGCATCACTGTGTGTTTTCTTTGTAGAATGGAAGGGAATCTTAGGAAATCTTTCCCTCTGCTAAAATCTAGGAAGTAGGTTGTAAAACATGCCTCAAAGGATGATGAGAAGCCTAATCCTAAGGTGGGAAACCTTACCCTCTATGTAAGGTGGCTAGAACCCCTAATTTTGTACCTCCTCTATCCTTTTCCCCATGTCCTCTCCCTTCCCTCATGACTTTTGACCTAGTTGAGTTTTCCCCTCCTTCCATTGGGTGTGACCCTGATTTGGCCTCCATTGCCAATTTGGACTCCCTCTTCCAAGCCTTTAGGTCTTCAGTTAAGCCTAAAGATACCCCCCGCCCATCCCCCCTAAATTTGATCTCCCTACCACCCTTGAGGTTGAGACCTCAGTTCCCCCTCTAAGCACTAGATTCTTAATGCATAAAAACTTGTGCGGGGCATGATGAAACTTATCTCTGAGACCAGGAATAGAATTGAAGCTCATATTTACCCAAAACTACATAAAAGGTACATAGATAATTCCTCATCTTGGTCTATTTATAGGCAGGCACCCACCCCTCCTAAGAAGGGATGAGATCAGGGTCATGTGCAAGGATCAAGCCTTTATTAAAGTTATTTCACATGGTAACCTTAGTGAGAAGGATAAGGTTAAACCTTCTATACTCGATGTGGGTTTCCCCTAATGGCAGAAATCCCACTCAAGTAGTGAACAAAGTCAAAACTCCTCTATGAAGAATAAGGATCTTGGGGTGTTGAGTAACCCTCCCCTCTCAACTGTAGACTAGTGGTACACTGATAAAGAGGAAGGTGAGATCCTTGATGATTATTGCGCGCTTATCCCTTCCTCCAAGAGAGGAGTGGATAACCTCCCAAAGGAGAATCTTTTTTTGAGAAATAATGTGGTGGATAGAGAAAAAGAATGGGCCATTGTGTCATTTTATAGGAATCATCCTACAAAGCATATACTTGAGACCTCAAAGATAGATGGAGAAGAGGGAACCATGGATAGACTTGACCATGTTAGGAGGATGAGAGCTAGGAGAGATAGTTCCATTTCTCTAGGGGTTGAACAAACTTTTGTTTTGAAACCAAAGAGAGGGAGACCTCGGGGATCTTTTTCCAGTAAATCTGTCAATAGGAAATCCAATAGAAAAATTCCCAAATGGTTTAAAGCACTTAGAACCCTTATGGACCTTGACCCCTAATTGGATATGGACTTGCATTACATATCATGGAACATTAGGGAATTGGAATTCCCAAAGATAAAATATGTTATAAAGAGGTTTCTCAAATCACAACCGAACATTGACTTTCTCAAGCTCCAAGAACTTAAAGTAGTAGATTTCTCCCAGGAAATTAGTTCAAGATGTATATGGAAGGAAGCTACTCCCTTCACTATCAAGCATGCTAAAGGTAATGAAGGTGCAACCATTCTTGTTAGTTATAAATAGAGCAAGTTGATAAGCATATGGGGATGATCACCTTGATACATAGCGGTTTGGGTGGTTATTAACTTGGATGGTACGAAAGTAGGAATATGCTCCATCTATATGGATAATTACTATAGGTAAAGGATAGATATTTGGAAGTGGCTCACTCGACTAGAAGATATCCTTTGGCTTTTGGGAGGGGATGTTCTTTTGATAATTCAGGGGGATCAAAGTTTTAATGGAAGGAATAAGAGAGGATCTTATGGTACAAAATGGTCAACAAACTCATTCTCTTTGACCCTCTAGTAGGGAAGAGAAAATAACTCAAGACCATATGGTTCACCTGGTACAATTTACAATATCAAAGAGATTTTATAGTAGTTTGGATAGATACTATGCTAACATTTATGTTATTCACTTCTAGAAAAGTGATGATAGATGCCCCATCAAAGTAATTCCTTACACACTTTCAGATCAACATGCAATATATTTTTTTCTCTCTCTAAGTAGCTTCTTAGCTATGTGTGAGACCTACCTCAGACCATCATAGTTTTACTACTTTATTTCTATTCTTTCAGTGATTAGTTACTTAGACATACTTTGACTATTGAGACTCTTATGTATTTGAGGACCTGTTGAATCCTATGTTATATATTTAGTACCTGGTTATGTAATCAGGGTAAACTCGAGATACTTTATGTTTTGATTCAGTTTCAGTTTATGATGATGTCATATATGGGAATAATTGTGTGGATACAATTGTAATGAAATTGGTTTAGGAAATCAATGATATATTTATTTAATTCAAATGTAGATATAGTTTAGATGCAATATAGTATTGATGTTGTATTACATTTCCATATCATGTTATTTTGGACCTACTAAATGTGTGCAATGAGTGTGCAGGGATAGTTGACCATGGATCTAAATAGGGGACCTAGAGTTGGAACCTATGTTATATTCTGTGAATTCCAAGGTCCTGTTTATACAAAGAAACATGGACATCTTTGTCTAAGTTATTTATTTGTGAATGTGGTTTGCATGTGTGTATTTAATTCAGTTAAAGTAAATGTGATTAAGAGATGTTATTTATTTATTTAAATTGTGCCAAATATGGCAATTGTTGTAATTAAGTGTTGACATGGATAGTTAGTGTGACAATGATAGGTGTAGGGTTAACTAGGGGTTACCTAAGTGTAGTACCCAAGCCTACCCAAGGTTAGGAAGTTTCTATATGGTCAACTTGACTTAGAGATCCATGAGTAAAATTTAGGTGGAGTTTAGGAGGGTCTTTTATGCTCCAAAAGGTAACCGAGGTCAATTTTAGCTACCCAACTTGGTACCCTAGGGGTTAGAGGTCATTTTCAACCCATTAAGAGCCTTAAAACTCAATTATTACTCCCCTAAAGTCTCCTTTTTAAAGTTGAGCGAATTTGAAGAGTTGTGTGGTTTTGGTTAACCTCTCTCTTCTTCCCAAGTTGCATTTAACTCCAGTCATGGAGAAGGAAGGAAAGTGGAAAGAAAGGGATGGTTAGGGTTATCTTGCAAGAACACTTGTGCCACTGTTGGTGCGGTAAAGGTAGTTCACACGGGTTAAAAATGAGCCACCTTGGTCAACTTGTTGACTGTCACCATGATGGCATCATGACGATGAGAAGACATAGGAAGACCTACTATGAATTCCATAGAAATGGTGTCGCATTTCCACACTGGTATCTCATGAGGCTGAAGAAGACCACCTGGATGGCAGTGTTCTGTCTTCAACCTCTGGCACACTCGCCCTTGGGAGGGCAGAGTAACCTTGAAGGGGATGGTAGGAAGTGACTCCAGGTTAGTTCAAAGTCTCCCATGTGAGGAGGGAAATACATGGGGTTCTTGATACCCATGATGCCAAGTATGGCCTAAGGGCTCCTGAGGGGCATATGGAAGATTTTTATAACTGCATCTTGTGTAGATGGTCTTTCCAAGTCCATGTGTGGCTTGTGATATTATTTTTGATACTTTGGATTCTCCTCTTGTGTTAGTCTACCACCACCCTTATTTTTAGGAAGGTCTCTTGGAGACCTTCCTCATGTTTTTCCATTTATGGGAGTTTACTTTTGTGTTTTTATGTCTGCTTGAGTTCTTGTGTGTTTTGTGGTTACCTATTTGTTTCCCATTCTATTCTAGATCCCCTAGCTCGGGGGTGACCTTGAAAAGGTCTAGGTTGGGAGGTGAGCCTCCATGGTCAACCTCATCTGAACAAGTTTCAGCTAGATGTAGGAGCTTGCAAAGTATCTTTATCTTGAATATTTGGAATCAAGGATTCTATTCTACCATGTAATGCCATGTAATTGATTTGTTATCAAATTGTAAAATGGAGATGTAAGGATTATGTAATTCTAGAATTTATTGTGTTATTGGAAAAGTGTTTTTGGAAAGATATCCATGCATGTTTTATTTGGTATAAATTATGGAAATAATATGTGATTTATAATCCTTAGTTATATTAAATCTAAATATATAAATTTGAATCATATGGCCATACATTGCAAAATATGAAATTGGAAGTTTGTATGGTTTAATTAAAGCTCCTAACTATATGCAAATAAGTTATTGTTTTATTAAGTAAAATTTAAGATATTCTTGTTTACAGTAATTGAAAATATTGTTACTATTTAATACAATGGGGCTTATACTTTATTAAATACAAATGAAAAATTTAGATTGTTAAAATGTAAATGAAGGATTTGGAATTTTTTTTTATACTTAGAGAAAATTTAAATTAGTCGCAAAAAAATTAAATGCCCTAATTAAAATTCTATTTCCTACAAAGTTTAAATCTATTAAAGTAGATTCCTATTATACATTTAGAAATAAAAATTTATATTCCTATGTACTCGTTGTTTTGGAGCAGAGTTTTACTTTAAAATATTTTAACTAGTAAAAAAAAAGAATAATAAAATAAAATAGAGAGTAATTCATATTATCTTATACCTAAACTATATAATATTTGTTCTAAAAAAAGAAAGAAATTAAAAAAACAAGTTTTATCAATATTTAAAAAAAAAGACAAATTTGTAAACAATTTGGGTGAGGAGGGCCGAAGCCCTACCCTGACCCCACCTTACAGTGTGGAGGTTGCGCGACGACAACCCCCACTCCATTGTGGAACAAGAGTGGAGGGCGGGTGTCGACCACGGTCGGCCCGTCCCGCACACTGTGTTACCACAGTGGGTGAGGGAGGCATCGCGTTGCCCTAACCCCCACTGCTCCCCCGCCTCTTCTCCCACCTATGAGACCTCCCTCCACCACCTCTCCTCTCCCTTCACGCACAAACACAGGTTTCTTTGCCTCTCTCAGCCATCACAAGACGAATACCCCTTCACCGTCTCCCCCATTCGGCTCCCCTGTGAAACCCTAGCAAATTTTGTAGTGTTAGAACAAGAATAAAATAATAATATTTGATTGAATGGAAATAATAGGGATTGTTTCAATCTATTTATTTTTAGGAGATTATATTTATAAGTTCTTCAAAAAAAATAGTAGATTTGATTTTATAATTAGATTATATTTGTTTTAGATTCTTTTAGATGGATTTCAAAATTTTATCCAATAGAATTTATAGTTGTAAATGTTGACTTAGGTAGACATTTCTAGATAATTTTATCATTTAAATATTTTATGAATATTTAGGGGATGTGTTTAGTAAGGAATTATGTTAATTAGTTTTTTTAAATGTATTGTTTAAAGTCATTAGATTTTATAAACTATACTTCTAATTTAATAACCCATATGAATGTAATTAGTCGTTAGGGCATTATAACGACTTCCATTCATTTCTTCTAGGTTTTCTTAGTCAACCTGGCAACATTGACTATTTTATTGTGTAGTTGACTTATGATCAACCCATGGTCAAACCTAGGTCAACTACCTCAATTTTTGTGCCCAGATATTCCTTGTAGCATAATGAACCCTTAAAACTTAGTTACATGTTTAATGATACACGATTGACTTTTTGGTCAACTCTAGTTGACTTTAGTCAACTAACTCAGTTTGCATGCCCAATCGAAGCATGTTGCATAGGGATCCCTGTAGGATAGTTATGGAATCTATTCTAGGTAGTTTGACTTTTATTCAACTTGGTCAACCTTCTTCTGATTGGACCCTTATGTTGTATTCAGACACTTAAATAGATTCTGTTAATCATTTCCGTCTGCAGTGTTTTGCGTGCACATGAAATCTTTAGGATAACATAGTAAACCTTTAACATCTTGTAAAAAAAAAAAATTGGTGTGTTTTTGCCCAAATTTTGGGCATGTCATTTTGGTATCACAGCCAGGTTAGCAACATTCAAAAATTAACCCACTATGTAATAACTAAAATTTGTCCTTGTATGTGTAGGATGCCTCTTGTCACTTGACAATCCCATAGACAAGGACGTGGTTAGAGACATACCCCCGCAGATCACGAGGAGGTATAATCTAAGATAGAGGATCACAGAGGGGATCAGAGTCCACCTCCTAAACCACCTCCTGATCTAAATGCATCATTAGTTTAGGGCTTTCAAAATTTGGTCGGACTCATACTAGATCGTATGCCTCCCGTGATACAGCAAAATGAACATCATAATTTGGAAGGACATGGGTCCTCTGCTAGAGAGAGAAGTAGGAGCCCACCTCCTAGGTTTGGTGAGAGTAAGGCTAAGCACAAAGTAGGGTCAATTGGAGGACCGAGAATTATACCTAGAATAGAGGCTCAAAGGTTGGAAAGAGCACCCCTTGACATTGGGAATCAAATTATGGAGTTAATCCGGCTCAAACCACCTCCATTCTTAGGAGGTATAGATGGGAAAGGTTCAAAGTCTTGGATTCTAAGCCTCGAAAGGTGCTTCAGGTTATGTAACTATGGTAGAAACCTTAGAGCGTGTTTTGATATTCTCCTACTTAGAGACCAAGCCTCCACTTGGTGGAGACACAAGGAAACCAAGGGACACTTAGTCATTGATACCCTTACTTGGTATGCTTTCCTTGAGCTTTTCAAAGAATGATATGTCTTGCAACAATTCAGGCAACATCGTATTGACAAGTTTCATGATCTCTAGCAAAGGAGACTCTTAGTAGCCCAATATAAGGGCAGGTTTCTTGATCTCCTCCCTTATGTGGAGTACATGGGGGATGAGAAAATGTAGGTAAACCGGTTCATCAAGGGTTTGAATCCTGCAATATCAGATAGGGTACGCATGGTACCTTTAGAAGACTTAAGGTTCATGGTGGATAGAGCTTTGGTGGATGAAGAGATATTCAGAGGTCCACAAGATGCTAGGGATAGGTCTCAGATCTGTAATCCCACACCCCAAAGCTCAGGATATAAGAAACCCCCTTGGAAGGGGAATCAAAGGTACTCTTTGGGGTCATTCAGGACCCCACAACCGCAATAGCCACAACAGTCTCAACAAAGCCAACAACAAAGGCCACCACATGTACAGTAGGGATCTAAGCCCAGCCAGTGGTAGACACAGGGTCCTAGGAAGGACCAGAGACCACAGGCACCTTATACACCTCCAACATGGACTCAAAACTCTACTAGGGGTGGTTATAGTGGGTCTTCTAGGACCTTTGGTTCTCAATACTCTAGACCTTAGGGCATTTAGGTTCATGCACATTGTCCATATTACACTTGTGGTTCTATGGGGCACATAGCTAGAAAGTGTCCCCAGGCTGGTTGTCAGCATGCATCAATGTCAGAATTGATAGTTGGGGATAGGGGAAAGTCCCACATGGTATTTGCAGTGGTGGATAACTACCAGGAAGAGCACCAAGCTACCATCATTGAGGCCTCAAGTAAGATCATAGGTTGTGATGTTTCTATTTTATTTGATACGGGAGCTACCGACTCCTTTGTTTCTCCATCATTTGTGGAGTTTTGTGGGATAGTGGCAGCTAGACAAGAGGTTAGAATTAGCCTCAGGAGCTAGAGTTTTTGTTACTTCAATGGTTAAATATTTTCCAATCTAGATTGATGGCATAACCACCATAGCAGATCTCAGAGTTACTCCCCTTGGATCCTACAATCTAGTTCTTGGCATGGATTGGCTAAGTTCCCACAAGGCCAAGCTAAAGTTCTGTAAGAAGAAGATTGAATGTTTGGATGATGATGGTACAAATTCATTGATTTCAAGAAATAGAGACATATATCCCTCCATGTGATTTCCCCTATGTAGCTTAAGCGGTGCATGTAGAAGGGATGTCAGTTATACACTATCACAATCGGCGATAGGGAAGAAGAAGCAGAGAAGGAAACTTCTCTTAATGACTTCCCCATTCATTAGAAATTTGAAGATGTGTTTCCTTCAGAGCTACCTAGTATGCCTCCTCGTACAATGGTTTATTTTTACATAGATCTTGTACCAGGAGCAAAGCCAGTTTCTAGAGCACCTTATATGATGACCACTAATGAGCTCAAGATACAGCTTGAGGAACTGTTATAGAAAGGACACATTCATCCTAGTGTTTCTCCTTTGGGTGCATCGGTTATCTTTTTTAAGAAGAAAGATGGATCTCTTAGGTTGTGCATGGATTACTGACATTTGAATAAAGTAATCATCAAGAATTGGTATCCCCTTCCTAGGATTGATGACCTATTTGATCATTTATAGGGTGCCTAAGTATTCTCAAAGATAGACCTCAAATAAGGATAACATCAGTTGAGGATCATGGATAGTGATATTCACAAGACTGCATTTCGCACTGATATGGCCACTATAAATTTAGTGTGGTTCCATTCGGTCTTATGAATGCTCCAACTATATTCATGAGTCTTGTATTGTGTACCTTCCTTGACAAATTTGTAGTTGTGTTTCTCGATGATATGTTAATATATTCGAAGGATGAGAAAGATCACGAGGAACACCTGACACAGGTCTTGCAGTGTCTTGGGGAGAATCAATGCTCCAAGTATTGTGTACCTTCCTTGACAAATTTGTAGTTGTGTTTCTTGATGATATGTTAATATATTCGAAGGATGAGAAAGATCACGAGGAACACCTGACACAGGTCTTGCAGTGTCTTGGGGAGAATCAATTGCATGGTAGCTTGTCAAAGTGTGCTTTCTTCAGAACAAAGGTCAAGAATCTAGGCCATGTTATTTTAGGTGATGGGATCTCAATAGACCCATCAAAGATTGATTCCATTATGGATTGGCCAGCACCTACCAGTGTGACTGAGGTTAGGAGTTTCATGGGATTATTCAGTTACTATAGACGGTTTGTTGAGGGTTTATCTCAAGTAGCACACCCCATTACTTCTCTTCAGTGAAAGGGAAAGAAGTTTGAGTGGACTAAGAAGTGTGACAGGGATTTTTAGGAGCTCAAGAGGCCACTTGCCAATGCACCCATTCTTGTCATGCCAAAGCCCTCGATAGACTTTGTAGTTTACACAAATGCTTCTTTGGATGGTTTAGGAGTATTTCTTATGCAAGGTGGGCGAGCTATAGCCTACAAGTCTAGGAAACTAAAGACTCACGAGCTCAACTACCCTACCCATGGTCTTGAACTCGCAACAGTGGTGCATGCTCTAGTAAGATGATGATAATTCCTTTAAGGGAATCAGTTTGAGATTCATTCAGACCATCAGAGTCTTCAGTACATCCTCACTTAGTTGAATCTTAATGCTTGGGAAAGGAGATGGATGGAGTTCTTATGTGAATATGATTTTAATGTCCATTACATCAAGGGAAAAGAGAATGTAGTTTCAGATGCCTTGAGTAGGAGATGACACAAGCTTTCTTCTGTGTGCACTAGCATATATTTGAGTGATCGCATTCTTCATCACTTACATGAGGATGAGATGTATGAAGAATTTAGTGAGCTAATTCAATCTTAGAGACCCCTTGAGGGGAATTTTTCAGAGTATTCATTAGAGTCTAATGGACTATTGCATCATAGAGGACTTATCTATATACCTTCTTCCAGAGGATTGTGTGAGATTGTAATGCTAGAGGCTCACAGAGCCCCTTATGCAGTGCATCCCAGAGATGCATTCCAATTTGAGACCGTTGTATCATTGGCCCGACATGAGATTGCAGATTTCTAAGATGGTAGCTAAATGCCTAGAATGCCAGAGGGTGAAGGAAGAACACTACCATCTAGGTGGTCTTCTTCATCCTCATGAGATACCAGTGTGGAAATGGGACACCATTTCTATGGACTTCATAGTAGGTCTTCCTATGTCTTCTTGTCGTCATGATGCCATGATGGTGACAGTCGACAAGTTGACCAAGGTGGCTCATTTTTCACCCATGCAAACTACCTTTACTGCACCAATAGTGGTGCAAGTGTTCTTGCGAGATATAGTCAGAATTCATGGCATACCTTGTAAGATCATCTCAGATAGAGATTATCTCTTCAATTCATCCTTTTGAAGAGAGCTTCAGGCAGCTATGGCCACTAGGCTCAATTTCAGTACAACTTATTGTCATGAGATGGATGGATAAATTGAAAGGGTCAATCAAGTGTTAGAAGACATGCTAGACATGTATGCAATTGACCATTAGAACCGGTGGGGGTAATACCTACACCTAATGGAGTTTTCCTATAACAACGGGCACTAGACATCCTTGGGTATGCCTCCCTATCAAGATCTTTATGGTAGACCTTGCAAGACCCCACTCAGTTGGGATAGGATTGAGGATAGAGTTTCCATTGGTCCTAAGCTAGTCATGGATATGGAGCAGCAGGAGCAGGTGACCATGATTAGGCAATGTCTAGTGGAAGCTCAAGATAGGCAAAATAAGTATGAACATGCGAAGAGGATAGATGGAGCCTACTTGGTTGGAGATAGGTTCTTCTTGAGAGTGCGACTGTATAAGAGTCCAATCCATTTTGGAAAGGTCTCTAAGCTTGCACCTCGATTTGTTGGACCTTTTGAGATTGTTGAGAGGATAGGACCAGTTGCATATTGTTTAGCTTTGCCACCTAGCCTGTCATGCATCCATGATGTGTTTCATGTTTTAGTCTTGCGGAAGTATATTTATGATGAATATAATGTGATAGATTGGGATGCCTTGCAAGTGGAGTCGGACAGGTAGCTAGCTTTGGAGATGATTCGTATATTAGCCCGACGAACATGGGCCTTCAAGGCCGAGAGCTAGACTAGGTTAGGGTCTAGTGGGATTGCTATGAAGAGGTTATAACCTCTTGGGAGGACACAACATAGATGAGATCATAGTACCCTCACCTCTTTGATGAACTCCAGGAGGAAGTTCATGCCTAGAGAGGGTGGATATGAGACCTACCTCAGACCGTCATAGTTTTACTGCTTTATTTCTATGCTTTCAGTGATTAGTTACTTAGACATACTTTGACTATTGAGACTCTTATGTATTTGAGAATCTATTGAATCCTATGTTATATATTCATTACCTAATTATGTAATCAAGGTACACTCAAGATACTTTATGTTTTGATTCAGTTTCAATTTATGATGGTCATATATGGGAATAATTATGTGGATACAATTGTGATGAAATTGGTTTAGGAAATTGATGATATATATTTAATTTAAATGTAGATATAGTTTATATTCAATATAGTATTGATGATATATTGTGTTTCTATGTCATGTTATTTTGGACCTACTGATGTGTGCAATGAGTATGCAGGGATAGTTGACCATGGATCTAAATCGGGGACCCAGAGTGTGAACCTGTGTTATATTCCATTGTCCTGTTCATACAAAGAAACATGGAACTTGTTGTATAAGTTATTTATTTGTGAATGTGGTTTGCACGTGTGTATTTAATTCAGTTAAAGTAAATGTGATTAAGCCATGTCATTTTTTAATTTAAATTGTGCCAAATTTGGCAATTTTTGTAATTAAGTGTTGGCATGGCTAGTAAGTGTGACAAGGATAGGTGTAGGATTAACTAGGGGTTACCTAGGTTTAGTACCCATGCCTACCCAAGGTTATGAAGTTTTTAGATGGTCAACTTGACTTATAAATCTGTGGATAAACTTAAGGAGGGTCTTTTAGGCTCCCAGAATGTAACCGAGGTCAATTTTAGCTACCCAACTTGGTACCCTAGGGGTTAGGGGTCATTTTAAACCCATTTAGAGCCTTAAAACTTAATTATTACTCCCCTAAAGTCTCTATTTCAAAGTTGAGCGAATTTTAAGGTTCTGTGGTTTTGGTTAACCTCTCTTTTCTTCCCAAGTTGCACTTAATTCCATTCATGGAGAAGGAAGGCAAGTGGGAAGAAAGGGATGGTTAGGGTCAACTCATCATTGATTGGTTCCAGATATTTTGGAGGTTTTTTTTTATAGGGAATATTTTAAGGAGAGCTTGGGTTGTTCAACCACTCTCTACCTTTAGAGACATTTCCAGAATTGAAGGAGCTTTTTGAAGATAAGACTTCGAATGATAGCTCATCTAATATTTTCAATTTTTTCCTTAAGCTTGTAGTAAGGTTGGTTTCTCTTAGAGTATTTTTTCTTTAATTATGAATTTTCTTAGCTTGAAACTCCATTAATGGAGTCCTATGTAAATCTTATGTATTTCAAGTTTTGAGTTCTTGGGGTTTTAGTTTGTTGTGTTTGCTTTGTACTCTTTTTTTGAATGAGATTCTTCAAGGAACACTCACCCTTGGGAGGGCAGAGTAACCTTGAAGGGGGTGGTAGGAAGTGACTCCAAGTTAGTGTAGAGTCTCCCATGTGAGGATGGAAATACATGGGGTTCTTGATCCCCATGATGCCAAGTATGGCCTAAGGGCACCTCAGAGGCATAAGGGGGATTTTTATGACTACATCTTGTGTAGATGGTCTTTACAAGTCCATGTGTGGCTTGTGATATTATTTTTGATACTTTTTCTTCTCCTCCTATGTTAGTCTACCACCACCCCTATTTTCAGGAAGGCCTCTTGGAGACCTTCCTCCTATTTTTCCATGTATGGGAGATTACTATTGTATTTTTATGTCTGCTTGAGTTCTTGTATGTTTTTTCGTTACTTGTTTGTTTCTCATTCCATTCTGGATCCCCTAGCTCAGGGGTGACCTTGAAAAGGTCTAGGTTGGGAGGTGAGCCTCCATGGTCAACCTCATCTGAACAGGTTTAAGCTAGATGTAGGAGCTCGCAAAGTATCTTTATCTTGAAGATTTGGAATCAAAGATTCCATTGTACCATGTAATGCCATGTAATTGATTTGTTATCGAATTGTAAAAACGGAGATGTAAGGATTATGTAATTCTAAATTTTATTGTGTTATTGGAAAAGTGTTTTTGGAAAGATATCCATGCATGTTTTATTTGGTATAAATTATGGAAATAATATGCGATTCAAAATCCTTAGTTATATTAAATCTAAATATATGAAATTGAATCATATGGCCATACATTGCAAAATATGAAATTGGAAGTTTGTATGGTTTAATTAAAGCTCCTAACTATATGCAAATACGTTATTGTATTATTAAGTAAAATTTAGGATATTCTTGTTTACATGTAATTGAAAATATTGTTACTATTTAATACAATGGGGCTCATACTTTATTAAATACAAATAAAATTTTTAGATTGTTAAAGTAAATGATGAATTTGGAATTTTTTTCTATACTTAGAGAAAATTTAAATTAGTTGCAAAAAAATAAAATGCCCCGATTAAAATTCTAATTCCTACAAAGTTTAAATCTATTAAACTAGATTCCTATTATTCATTTAGAAATAAGAAGTTATATTCTTATGTACTCGCCGTTTTGGAGCAGAGTTTTACTTTAAACTATTTTAACCAGTTAAAAAAAAGAATAATAAAATAAAATAGAGAGTAATTCATATTATCTTATACCTAAACTATATGATATTCATTCTAGTAAAAAAAAGAAATAAAAAAAATGTTTAAACAAAATTTTTTTTATCGATATTTAAAAAAAAAGACAAGTTTTTAAAAAAATTGGGTGGGGAGGACGAAAGCCCTACCCCGACCCCACCTTACAGAGTGGAGGTCGCACGGCAGAAACCCCCATTGCACTATGGAACAACAGTGGAGGGCGAGTGTCAGCTGCGGTCGACCCGTCTTGCCCACTGTGTTACCACAATGGGTGAGGGAGGCGTCGCACCACTCTGACCCCCCACTGCTCCGCCCTGCCTCTTTGACCTCCCTCCGCCACCTTTCCTCGCCCTTCGCACACCAAAATAGGTGGTGCCGCCTCCTGCAACCACCACAAGCCAAAAACCTCTTCACCGCTGCCATCATTCAGCTCACTAACGAAACCCTAGCAAATTTTGTAGGGTTAGAATAAGAATAAAATAATAATATTTTATTGAATGGAAATAATGGGGACCATCTCAATCTATTTATTTTTAGAAGGTTATATTTATAAGTTCTTCAAAAAAAAATTTAGATTTGATTTTATAATTAGATTAGATTTGTTTTAGATTCTTTTAAATGGATTTCAAAATTTTATCCAACACAATTTGTAGTTATAAATGTGTACTTAGGTAGATGTTTCTAGATAATTTTATCATTTAAATTTTTTATGAATATTTAGGGGATGTGTTTAGTAAGGAATTATATTAATTATTTTTTTAAAATGTATTGTTTAAAGTAATTAGATTTAATAAACTATACTTTTAATTTAATAACTTGTATGAATGTAATTAGTTGTTAGGGCGATATAACGACTTTTTTTCATTTCTTCTGGGTTTTCTTAGTCAACATGGCAACATTGACCATTTTATTGCATGGTTGACTTACGGTCCACCCATGGTCAAACCTAGGTCAACAACCTCAATTTTCATGCTCAGACATTCCCTGTAGCATAACAAACCCTTAAAATTTAGTTACACATTTAACAGTGCACGATTGACTTTATGGTCAACTCTAGTTGACTTTAGTCAATTGTCTCAATTTGCATGCCTAATCGAAGCATGCTACTTAGGGATCATGTAGGATACTTCAGGAAGCTATTCTACATAGTTTGAATTTTAGTCAACTTGTTCAACCTTCTTCTGGTTGGACCCTTGTTTTGTATTCAGACGCTTAAACTTATTCTATTAACCATTTCCCTCTACATCATTTTGCGTGCACATGAAACCTTTAGGATAATATCGTAATCCTTTAATGTCTTGTAAAAAAATTTGGTTGGTGTGTTTTTGCCCAACTTTTGGGCATGACATTATGTCTCCTAGGACCTTGGGCTCATTTGTTCTAAATTTCAACTTTCTTCATGATGAGGAAATATTACAGGAAGTAAATAATATTAGAATCTATAACAAAATGTTGCATCATCTCCATGGTGCTAAAGAGAGATGGAACCAGAATGTTCATAGCTAGAGGAGATTATTTCAAACAGTAGAGAAAAAGAAAGCTACAGATCTAAGGAAAGTAGAAACAAAGTTGCATGAAAGATTGTTTGAGGCTATGGATAACATCCAATTGAACCCAACCAATGATCTAGCTAGAGAAGCCTTGTGCCAAACTAGGAATGATATGGGGAAAGTGCAAAATATTAGAATCAAAGGTCTCAAAACTAGAGCCAGAATGAACTGGATGGAAAATGGAGATAAAGGGTTTAAGTTCTTCTTCCAAATACTTAAGAATAAGGAAGCTAAGTAATATATCTAATGTATTTGGGAAGAAGATAAGAACATCACAAACAAAGAGGATATTTTGAAAGCATGATTTAAGCAATTCTACACTGACTTTTCACCGAGGAAGCTAGAAATAAAATAAAAAAGATAAGCCCTAAAAAGATCAATAAGGATGGTGCTATCAACCTTAGCAAGGAAATTACAATTGAGGAAATTAATAAAGCTATCATGGCTCTAGCCAATGACAAATCTTCGGGGCCAGATGGCCTCTCGACAAAATTATACAAACAAAAACATAAAATGGATAGGGGAGGAATTGTTGGAAGTATACAAAGAAGCAATATCTAAAAGTTCCCTAGGAAATGATATTAATAGTGACCTTATAAAATAGATCCCTAAAGATGGAGATAACACCCTCATAAAAAAATGGAGACATATCACCTTATTGAATGTCTCTTATAAGATTCTTTCCAAATTGTTGGAAAAAAATATTGAAAATATTTTTCTTAAAGTAGTTAACCCCACCCAAATTAGGTTTATAAAAAGGAGACACGCTCTTGAAAACCTCCTCACTTGCTTGGAGGCTCTTCATTGGGCCAAGGAAACCAACCAATTTGTCTCTATGATGTTTTTGGATTTTGAAAAGGCATATGATCATATATAATGGAGTTTTAGTATGATGATTATTAAGGGCGTTGGATTTCCAAAACAATATTATTGTATAGTTTAAACATTATTGCAAGATTTTATGGCCACTTTTGAAGTTAATGGGAGTAGGTTTAAACTCTTCAACCTGTCCAGATCTATAAGACAAGATTGCCTTTTGCACCCTCTCTATTTTTCATAACAACATATGTTATGTTCTATTTTATGAGAGAGAATAAGTTGTCTCCTAATGTTCTTGGAGTTTCACTACCTAATTAGAAAAATATCTCCAATATCCAGTTTGTTGATGATACAACCATATTAGTTAATCTTGATGAGAAAAAAATTGAAACCTTGATGGGTAAATTGGAACTATTTTGCAAAGCATATGGTAGTAAAATCTCTCTCACAAATTTTGTTTTGCTCGGATGGGATCACCTTCCTCCTATCTGGTTCTCCAAATACTCTTTGGAATGGGGAGGATCATTACATAAAGTGAGGTACTTAGGAATTCATTTTTCTGTTAGGCCTAATTTGAAAAAGGATGTGGGAGTGGACCAAAGAAAGAATTGACAAAAAAACTCAAAAAATGGAACAGACAATTCCTCCCTCTGGTTGGCAAGTTCCAAGTCTACCAAAATAATCTCTCCTCCTACAATATATACTACTCTTCAGCTTTGTTATTTAGTAACTATTAGTTATAACACATAAAAAATAAAATTAGGGAATTCTTATGATCAAATGGTAAATGGGGAAAAAAGAGACATGTAATTAAAAGCGCCTGGTGTGTTATGAGAAACTCTAAAGGTGGCATAGGTTTGAATGATCTTAGGATCCAAGGCATATCCTTTGCTATGAAGTGGATTTTCAATGCTCTACAAGGGGAAGAGCCTTGAGGTGTGTTAGGAAAAAAATCTCTCACAATGGAGTCTTGATAGAGCATAACAATATTTGGGGTGAGAAGTCAATCGGGTGGAATCTTGGACATAAGGATATGTTAATTTCTCCTCTTTAGGGGTGCTTGGCTATATTCTCGAAAGAGAGCAACATTAAGACTTTCAATGACATTCTTAAAGATGGCCACCTATTATCTTGGAATGATATTATCTCTAAATTTAATATCTCCCCTTTGCAGTGGAGAACTTATTTGGTGCTTAGGAGTGCCTATGCACCCCTATGCCTTCCCAAGGATTGTTCTTTTATGGAGAAAATATTCATCCAATACCGTTGGCTTGATGGTTCTTTTCTACCTAAGATTAAAGCTAAAACTATCTATTCTAACCTTGTTGATAATCTGGATGTACTTTCCCATCTTTCCTACTGTTAGTCTCCTTTTCGTGATCCTAAATCTTAGCAACCCCTTCTCAGCAGTCTTTGGCCTAGGCCCATTGAAACCAAGGAGAAATGTTTTCTTTAGTGCCTTTTTCAGTGCAAATTTTTGATCTACAAGGTTGTGGGTGATGTTTTTTTGTGCAAGTCTTATAGGGTACCTAAATCTCTGAAACATATTTTGTTATTGTCTCTTTGCTAGAGAAGTTTGGTAGATCTTTGGTATCATTATTAATAAAAATATTAGTATCTTGGAAATTATTGTTGGAAATGTGTCTAGGCTCAAGAAAGATAGCAATTTTGTTTGGTCTATTCTCTCTAGTGAGATTCTTTGGCTAATCTAGAAGTTTAGGAATAATGATTTATTTAATGGTCTGAATAGATTGCTTACTGAGTCTCTCAGGATACTCATTACACGTGATATTTTATGGAAAGTTACAGTAACTCTAAAGCTTCTAGAAATAAATTTAAGCAACTCATGCATGACAGGATAGTCGAAATCTTTACTTGGTGGATCTCACATGGTTTTACATAAGGTATACATTCCATTGAAAGATACCCTTTTGAGATTAGTCTCATAAATTTATCTCTGAGGTGGAGGAACAAAGAAGGAGAATGGAGAGAGAGAAGACTAATGAACCACTTGTAGTCCCAAATGAAGTAAAAAAAACTTGATGCTACAATTTTCCCCATTCTTGTAGCAGAGCAAGTTTTGATACCAGACAATTAGGGCAAGATTCAAAAATGGATTGATGGGATAGAAAACTGGATAGCTTTGTTTGAAGTCTCTGATATAGGTAGGGAATATATATAGTGATATTTTGATTGTATACTTGCTGGCCTAGTTTTACACTATAGAGTTACCGATAAAATTATGGTGTAATTTTGTCTTTATGAATTTTTAGTATAGGTAGCTATGGTTGAACATTGACAATGAATTTTTGAATGTAACTTCATGAACTATCTATTCCTTTTTGTAATTTTTTCCTCTTAGATTTAATAGAAAAATATCTAGTTATTATAATAAAATAATTTAATATTTTCTTAATTAAATAATTAAAATTATTTAATTAATATCGATATATGAATTGATGAGAAATGTTGAGGTGGTGAGACAAAAATACATTATCATTTTAGGCATCTAAAATATCTACATAGTAACCTATTACTCACTTGATGGATGACCATAAAGTACTTTGATCCAGATTTTCCATAGGCACAAAAGATAGAGAGTGACTTCAATAACATTTCAATTTTGATATAAAATGTGGACTAGAATACTTCAAACTATACTAGAAAAATTTTCTCCATTACCCATTGATGATCGTTCAATCATACACTTGGAAATTTCTAATCTATTTTACAAACACACACATTAAACTTCCTATGTGACTATAAAATTTCTTTCTTTGTTTAATACCCAACCAAGGAACCCTTGGAACACAAGGTTAAATATGCGCTTGGTAAAAAAATTGAACATGGAACAATCAACATGTAAAATATGCATCTCATAAAAGTAAGATAAGAAATAAACTAAAGCAAAGGATAGCATCATGAATATCCACATGTTTTCACACAAAAGTATCCTTGTGTTTAGGAATGGAGAATACACATTTCCAAGATAGCCCTACCAGGATCTAGACCACGTCCTTGGATCACAAAAAGCTAAGTCGGAAAGAATTCAAAAATAACAAAGGAAGAATAATAGAAATCAATCCCATAACATAGGTGTTCATTTTAAGCCCAAATAGAAGTTCCTATGTTGATTAACCATACAAGTATATTTCCTTCCTAAACAAGATTATAAGAAATAAATAAAAAAATACCTACCAATATCCATAAACAAGGTCCAGAAGGAATCCAAGGACCCTTAAGTATCCAACTCAGAAGAATAAATCCAACACCCAGCTCACAAAACTGCATACAAATCCAAACTGGGCGCAGACACTAGAGGCAGATAGAGATGTTGATCTAGATAGAAAAGACGTCAATCAACACAAACCTCAATCCATGATTGGTAAATGACTGGCTGTCAACTAAGAAAAAAATTCTTAGTCTAGAGAGGCAAAGATGCCAATTGCCAGTTGAAGATGTTGATCTGCACAGAAATTGATTTGTGCAGATGCTGATCTATCAAATTGGTAAGAATTTTAAGACAAAATATCTCAAACCAATGAGTTGGAGATGTTGATGGACAGTCAGAGATGTCGATTCCCAAATTTAAGCTAAACATGCAAGAACCACAAGCCAAATCCAACGTATGACTTGATAAACAACTAACTCAACATCGTGGAGTACCAGATACCATATATCAAGGCCAATTCACTTGATTACATCAATAAACTCAAAGATATGAAATGTAAGGAAATAATGTTACAAATGGAGCACCAAAACATGAACATAAGCATAAAATAAGTACAATGATACAAAATAACCATGAGCACTCAATGCCTAAATCCCTGTAGCTGGGGGGAGTCCTTCATATGTACACTAGTCCTCAATAGTGGTAAAGTGCAATGCCACCCTACCATGTGGAACCATTAGGTCTACCCCACTATTCTCGTGGAAATAGTAACCCAGACATAAACACATGGTAACCACACACACCAAGAAGGCTATCACTCACACCAAGAAGATGCTTAACTTGAGGAAAATTCCATGATCTGAGTACAATCATAATGAAATAACACAATACAAGTAGTTCAAGGTTACTACTCATGCTATACATGGTACAGTATTGAGAATCAAGAATAGAGTGTCATCGCACGACCCGTACAAGCTTGTGTGGCTTCAAGCAATCCCTTCTCTCATCAAGAAAGCTCTATTGTGTCGGCACATGTCTCTCAAAAAGACAACCACTACTATATTAGATCAGCATCCATAGATGGCCATGGAAATTCTAGATCAACATCCATAGATGGTTCACGATAGTCCTGACTCATGTCTCTCAAACAGATGGTTGGTGGACAATACACTTATCTTATTTTTATTATGTTCTTTCCCATTCCTTTTTTAAGGTTATCACTTATTAAGATAAATCAACCAAGGGTTACTCTAGGACCAATTTGTGTACCATCCCGCCTTGGAGAGTCACTCCATCCCACTACTCCACACCTACCAGTCAAAATATAATGATGTACAAAAGACTCCAAAACCTAAAACTAAGAGGGATATAAAATAACACTACGCTTTATTGGCATCAACCAAGAGTATGGGCCCCCATGGGATTCCATCATGGTACACACAATGTGCTCATGATGTGGCCACAAACACCAACATCACACATTCCAATGCGATCATAAATCAAGCATGGAGAAAAAAATCTAAGAAAAATGAGAAACAATTACAAGTGCTCACAAAACACTCAACTGGGCACTTTGCTAGGAGTACGAATTTGACCCTCAATCTGAAATCAAAAAGATAATCCACAAGGTGATTGCAAACATAGAGGACAATACACTCCAATGTTTGGATTATGTCGATCAATCAAAATGACAATTCTAGATGGCACACAAAATTATGCAAACATTAAAACACCCTAAAATCAAACTTCTGATAAATAAATGAAATTAAAACCCATTTCCTATTTTATGCCCAAACTTCCAAAATCCAATAAAAACTAAATTTTGAGTAAACATGCAAAATCTGGCATTATAACAGGGTGAAAACTTCAAAACCCAAGCATGGAAATACAAAAAAATACATACCCATCCAACTAGGTGATGGAAAAAAATGAAACCGTGGGGAAATTATAATTCTCAACCCATAAATCTATCATGATTAATTTTAAGCTAAAAGATAGAGTAAATTTAAAATGGTATAAAGCCCTATCTCACTCCAAGCGGTAAAAACCCAAGAAATGGAGAAAACTAGAAGTTGAAGATTCACGACATGAATTTTACGAGCCGTTCCTCACAAAGATCTGACACTCGAATCTCACGCAATGAGAAAAAGATGATATTTCTCCAAGAAGGTTTGGAGCAAAAATCCCAATTTTCAAAAGCACAAGTGAGAAGTGAGAGTAAAGCTCACTTTTTTCCACATAATAAGCACTTTTCCAAAGTGACTTATTAAAATAAATTATTCAAATATTTTAAATAATCAAATTGACTTCCCCAAATAAATAAAAAATTAATCCTAGATATTTGGAATCCAACTATGGAGAATTAGCCGACAAATAAAATTAAATATTAAAAATCCCCAAAACCTAAAAATCAACATTTAAAATTAAAACCTTTCACGACAACTGCAGAGCTCTAAATGCACCGACATGCTCACAGGTCTAATACAATATGCATCATGAAGTCTAGATTTACCAACATGTACCATAGGGAATAATAATATAGTCCAGGTACGTCATCCATATAAGGATGACATTGGCTTAGTATGCAAGGCACAAACTACTATCTCCTGGTGCCATTGTCGGGGACATAACCACACACTCAAATCCTGTAGCTTAGGATGGATGTGTCTAGTACCTGTTCAATGAAACACAAGCATTAAGTGTAGTTTATTAAATAATATAAATAGTCAAAGCACATATAATATCAATAAAATTGCCTAAATTTACAACAGTGAAGGAGAGCAGCACATCGTGTGGATCTCATGAATGAGTGACTACGTCTCCATCTCACTTCATACCAACACAAAGGGAAAAATGCATAGCAGTTGTGCGGTAAAGAAATACACATCATATCATCACAATAATTTTGCATTTAAATTAAAAGCATTTAAATAAATGATTTTATGACTTTTCTTAGCATAAATCACTCAAAGTAAATGATTGATATATCCACGACATAAAGGCATAATAATAAAGGAGTCTAATAGCATCATCTTGATAACATAAATCAATAATTTTGACTACAAAATACACCAGATATCATCATAAGGCATCATGTCAGATCACTGGCATCATCCTGCAAATATGATCAAACTAAAACAACAACATAATCTATCCATCTACTACAACCAAGATATTGGCAACCAAAATAATGAACAGTCATCGATGCATGTCATCATGCAAATAATCAAATATAATCAACATAGTATATCTCTGATCAAAATAACCATGGAATAGAAAGAAAACACGGGAGACACTACATCCTCCCTCACTAGGCATAGTCTTACTCCCAGAAGCCTGCAAAAAGATAGGGGTATAATAATCTCAACCACGAAGCATCCTCCCATGTAGTAGAAGTCTCATCACTCAGGTCCCATTGGAACCTTACCTTATTTATGTATCTTCCCCTGAGGGTCAACCTCTGATGATGAAGAATATGGATGGGCTCCAAAGAAAGTTTCTCATCCTCTACTTGTAAAGCACCCCAATCAAGAACATGGGTCACATCAGGAATATACTGTCTCAATACATGAAATAGGCTAGGTGACAATGCCAAGCAATAGAAAACAAGACCTATCCTCTGAAGGATCTCAAAAGGCCCAACAAAATAAGGTGCTAACTTAGAGCCTTTCCCATAATTGATGGGGCTCTTCTGTGGACAAACTCTCAAAAAAAATGGTCACCAACTGAGAAGTGACGCTCAAGCCTATGGACATCAACTTACTTCTTCTACCAATCCTAAGTAGTAACGAAATGCTCTCTAATACGAACCACCTACTACTTTGTATCTTGCAGCATCTTGGGACCCAAAATAATACAATCCTCCAAACGATCCCAACTCAAAGGTGTACAACATGGTTGACTATAAAAGGCCTGAAAGGGTAACCTGCCAAGAGAACTATGATACCTATTATTATATGCTAATTGAACCAAGAAAAAATAGTTCTCCCACCTCGCCTGTTGATCCATTGCATACACACAAAACATGTCCTTTAGAACCTGATTTACCCACTCCATCTGACCATCAATCTTAGTGTGATAAGATGAACTAAAATTGTGTTTCACACCCAATTCATGCTAGAGATATGTCCATAGTGTTGAAGTAAATACTGGATCTCTATCTGAAATAATTATGTGAGGTATCCCATGCAACCAAAATATATCCTGCATGAACACATGCGCTACCGAAGTAGTAGTATACAAAGCTCTCATGGGCAAAAAATGAGCCATTTTGGACAACTTGTCTATTGTAACCATAATAGAATCATGACGAAGTGATGACATAGACAACCCAATAATGAAATTGATATATATAGTGTCCCACTTCCATTTAGGAATAGAATGTGGCTACAAAAGACCTATCAAAAGCTGATGCTCTTCCTTCACTCTCTGGAACTTAAGACATCTAGCTATAAAATCAGGAACATCATCCCTCATCCCTTCCCTAAAGTACAATTGTCTAAGATTGGCATGCATCTTCTTGATGCCAGGATGTGCAGAGTACAATGCATGATGTGACTCTAACAAAACCAATGAACAAAGATCACCTAACATGTTACATAAATGCGCTCATGGTGCTGTAAAAGTCTATTCAAATCCAAAGAGTAGCCTACAAAAATGACCTATAAGGGTATGTCCAGACTCAATATTCGCTCTAACCTCCCAATACCACATATCAGTAGGAAAAACCTCAAGGATGGAGCTAGAAAAATCCACATCAATTGATAAAACAATGATCTCATCTCTTACCACAATAATCTCCCCTTTGATTTAATGAACATTAAAATCATACTCACATGGGAACTCCATCATACGATGTTGTCATGCATTCAGGTTCGGTTGAGAAAAGATATACTACAAGCTATGGGGGTCACTATGCAGCAAAAACATATGTCCCAATGAAAAATATCTCCAGTGCACTAGCACATGCACAACTGTTTCTAACTCCAAATCATGGGTGGGGTAGTTCAGTTCATGATCCTTGAGCTTTCGAGACTCATATGCAATAACTTGTCCCTTCTGCATAAGAACCACCCCACACCCTCCAATGATGCATTGATGCACACCTTTAACTCATCTCATGTTGAATCTAGCACTCCCAAGATAGGTGCATTGGTCAAATGCTCCTTAAGAGCCTGAAATGTTGACTCCCACTGAGTGGACCAAACAAACTTCTTCCCTTTCCTATGAAGAGAAGAGATAGAATGAGCCAACTGATGAGCCTATAAAATGTCATATTTATATTCATTTTTCATAGAACTTTAACCTATGTTTACAACATATTTCCAAGTCATTTCCATATATTATCTAGATCTATGAAGCATTAACCATGATTAATGATTTATTGATTAGCATTTGTATGTCTAGCTAGTTAATGCTAAAGTGTGATCAAATTATGATAAATGGTTATTATTAAATAATAAGTGTTTGAGATGATTAACATGTTTTTTGTGAGATATTTGAGTCACTCATGTATCTGGAAATAAGGAGAATAAAGTTGACACTTGTCAATATTAAACAATTGCTGGAAATGCATAAAAAGTCAACACCCAATTTCAGTAAAATGAGAATATCTCTCACGTTTCTTAATGAAATCCAGATTTTTGAAATGATTTGGAAAGATAAAAAGGATGAGAAAAACTAATTTTGACCATTTGAGTTAATTCACAATAGTGAATGAGAAACAATCATCTGAAGTTGACTGTGTCAAAAGTGGTGAGTTTGAAGGCAACAGTTAAGGATTGACTTCTAGTTTGATTTGAACTCTTCCACCTCTTGTTTATCTCGTGGATATAAATTTATTAAATTCATAAATGGAGTAACTTGTGGGAACAATAAGTTATGATTCCTAAATAATTATGGCATGTATTTATGCATATTTTCAGCCATATGTGTATTTTCATGTTGTAAGAGTTTGAAGTGGGTTAGAACACTCTCAACTCATTTCAGTTTGGTCTTTATTAGTCTTTTGGGGAATAAGTCATCTCCTTGATATTGTGGGAGAAATGACATTTGTCACAATTTGTTAATATTTTAATTAATCCAACTCTCAAGCCTCATGTATATCTATGAAATCTTATTTGAGTTCAGTGTAATGATTAGGGAGTATCTAGTTTGTGCTAAGTCTTGTTAGCAGTGTTTTTTTTTAATCAATAAGTTTGATATCAATTGATGTAATCATTTTTATTTTCAATAAGAAGACAATTTCAGAAATTGAGCGTGTACATTGAATATTGAATGCATGTAGCTAAGATTGTATCCACTCAAGGGCCACTTAAAATATTATGACTGTGCAGTTGTTTAGAGTAGTTTAGATTATAGTTCAAATGTTTAAGTGATCAGTAATGTGTTGTTTGGAATTAATTGTGTTGAAGAAAAGTTGATTTCAGTAGTTCTATACCTTTCGCAACCACTTTTATACCTTCCGCAACCACTTTTGTAGCATTTTGCACTGTTTCCTATATCCATTACTATGCAGTTAGATTCATTTCCAATTTTTTTATATATTTAGTTTTATTTATTGCTTTCACAATGATAGACTATCTTGGAAAATCCTATAGTGCATATACTTTCCAAATTTATTTCAAGTATACGTCCTTGAGTTGATAATTTAAATGTGCCTTCATAATGATGAGATAACTACTTAGCATGGATATCCAAACACTAAGTTATGGTTCTAGGGCATAGATATTAAAACTATTAAAGGAGATCAACACCAACCAAGAGAAATCCTTCAGAAATTGGCGGTAGTAACTTGCCAAACCCATGAAACTGTAAACGTCAGGAGCACTATTCATCACTGACCAATCCATAATAGCCTGGATCTTGGAAGGATCCACATAAATACCCTCTTTAGAGATGATATGGCCCAAATACTTCACCTTAGTTTGGAAGAATTCACATTTGGCCAGGTTTCCATACAACTGATAGTCACGTAATCACTAATATACCTGACACAAATGGACCTCATGCTCCTCCATAGTCCTCGAATATACCAAAATGGCATCCAAAAATAAAAACACAAAGCGGTCAAGTTAGGTGAAAAACACACCATTCATCAAACTAATGAGCACTAATGACACATTGATCAACCTAAAGGGTACAATCATAAACTCATAATGCCCATAATGAGTGTGAAAAGTGGTATGATGAAAATCAACCTCATGGATATGAAGCTGATGGTATCCTAACTTAAGATCAGTCTTTGTGAACACTCTCGCTCCCTTCATCCGATCAAACAAATCATCAATTCTAGGAAAGGGATATCAGTTCTTCACCGTCACATTATTCAATTGTTAGTAATCAATGCACAAACACAAAGATCCATCCTTCTTCACAGGATAAATAGTGCACCCCATGGGATACACTAGCATGAATATGGACCTTGGCCAATAGATCCTCTAACTGTAATCGAATATCACTCAAATCCTTAGTATTCATGTGGTAAGGTACCCGAGAAATAAGCTCAACTCCAAGAATGAGATCAATACGTAAATCCATGTCACATTGAGGTGGCATGCCTGGAATATCACCTGGAAGCACATTTGCAAACTCAAAGAGGAGTGGGTGGTCATCAATAGACACCTCTCGACTCACAAACCCATAAAGATTACTAATAGAGACTATGAACAACATTAACCCTATCACATACTCCACTTCAGCTACTGATCTAAGATCATTTTAAGTGAAATAGGTCTTTGGACCCCAACAAGATCAACACACTGTAGTGACTTAAGCCCACAATCAATACTCGCTTGGTGGGAAGGTAACCAATCCCTACCCAACACAATTCCATAAGAACCCAAGGGTATCATACAAATATCTATTGTGGTGGTGAAGATTCCCAAATCCAAGACACAACCATGAGAGAGGGAGTCCACGGTCACTCTAGAACCTGTGGCTAACTCAACCTAGAAAATATCAACCTATCATGCTACCACTAGCCCACATCGCTGAACAAGATAGAGGGAAATTAAAGAATCTAAAGCACCTGAATCAAATAATACATAAGTATAAATGCTATGTTACACACATATTGTCTCAACAATGGTTCCCTAGTACTCATCTTGATGGTTATCAACCACCACAAAAACTATATGGGATCTACCTGCATCCCCAATAGTAGGTTCTTAAATAACATGCCTTTGGCTTGTCCCCTGGGCTACTCTCTGAGGACATGTTGTTTCCCTATGACCATGCTAACCATAAGTAAACCATGACCTTGGACTATAACCATGTCCTGTCAAGGGTGCACTCAATTGATAAAGATTCCCTCTACTTACACTTGGATGAGCACTTTGAGATGACTCACTATGCTAAGACTTCTATATGCTAAATGTGAGCCTCTTTACTTATCCATACACTTTAACATAGTCCTTATTCATCAGCCGCATACAGGAATGAATATGAAGTTATCCATCCTACATGACTGAATGAGACAACCTTTTGCCTCCTATCTAGACGGGGTTTTGAGTAGCTCTCAAAATTTGAGATTCCAACAACCGAGACCAATATGAGAATGGAGGATTTAATCTAGAATGTAAATGTAATATTTAGTCTAGAGATGAGTATGCAAGATTAAACTAGAAATGAGCTTGCAAGATTAATCTAGAAATGGAAGATGAGATTAAACTAAGAATACTTGAAAGAAACTAAGCTATGCATGATTAATCTATGGAATGATATTAATCTATTGCAATAATGATGATAACAACGAAATCTTGAATGCACACAAATATTGAATTAAAAATCTAGTAGTGATTCGATATTTTAAAATTGCATTCTCCTTTTTTTTGGATGAGAGACAAGAGGATTCTTTTATAGAATGAGAGTCCAGTTCAGAATGGCAAGTTTCCTTGAGAGAAACAATAAACTGTTGGCTTTTGGAGTGAATGAAACAGTTAACTGATTTGTTGCACTTTTTAATTACAGTTAACTCAAAGTTTCCATTTATGAACTGAAGTGAAGATTTTGAAGAGACTATTTGATTAAATAAATGTAAAATATGACCTCATAAATGCACTTTCTCAATTATTTGAATAATTAAATTCAATTATTGAAATGAGGATATTTATTTAATAATCAAATGTTATTTAATTCCTTTTTTATGTATTTTGACTAAAAGGGTGAATTTAATTTAATTAAAGTGCCAGGACTTTATAATTAAATTAATTCAATCATAGGGTTTATTTAGCCAATTGTAATTGATATTTAGGAATTAAATATAGTATATGATTAATGCAGATTTAGGGGTTTCTACATTTGACACTCAAGTCAAGTAGAGTCAGTTGAAACTTAGAATTGCCTAGTACCACAGGACTTTGCTGATTTAGAAGATTGATAAACACAACAAATTTGGTTAAGGTTGCAAGATGCCAATTTTGGGGTGTTACAAGACTACTATCTATAGTTCCAATTGTGTACCCTAGATCCTAAAGTACATGAACCATGGCTACTCTATTGACCCTAAGGATGATGTTGTCTATGGTATTACTGGTGACCTACCCTCAGAGGTGTTGAATGTACCTAGGAAGATCATACAGGTTGTACCTATGTTCCATGTGCATATGAACTAGAAGGTTGTGCACTATAAATCTATGCACCTATCCTACTACGAAATACTCTAGCAATTTTACCCTCAAATACCCTCACCTTCTCAGCTAAAACTACAATTTCCCTGGGCTAATGCAAACAAACATCCCCATTTATACAACTAATAAGGCCTCACACAAAATGTTACACTATCATACGCTCATCCTAATGATAACTAGAATATTGCCTAAGCTCAAACAACCTATGCTCATATTAATCTATTAACATAGTCCCATGTCAGAGCTGATGGTACTCATTGACACATGTCTCTCTATACTACTTAGAAAGGAAGCGATCATGGAACCACTCCTCAAATATCTCCTAAGAGACAATCAAAATATCTGGCTAGATCTTTTGCTCCTCTATATGCCACCAAATGGATGCAAAGTCTCTCAGGTGCATGATGGAACACCAGGCTCTAATGTTTCTCACATATAGGTGCATAGCAAAGAAAATTCCAAGATCCAACAACCAAGTCTTGACCTCACTGTCATTTCCTTTACCATGAATGAAAGGTGGTCGAGAGTGCATAACGTCTCTCATCAATCCTGCATGGATGGAATACTCATCCCCTGCTTCCCTATCTCTCCTATGATCCTCTCTCAAAATTTTGTGTAATATGAGAACTCTCATGATTTCTCCTCTCCTCATGCTCTCAATAATCAGATATCTAAGAATCTCATGATGAAAATCCTCCTGATGAGGTCCTAACTGAGCTATAAGCTCCTGCATCAACTGAACCTAGTGGGTCCCCATCATTACCACCACGACCCTCTATGCAGTCCTCATGGTGATCTTACTACTAATATTCCTCTCTATGCTCTTCCTCATTGTGTTCCTCTTCGCGGTCATCTTCACAGGCATTCCGCTGACCACATCCACATCTAGGAGGCATCCTAAAAAATAAAAACAAGAGATGGATCAAAATCACATTAAACATGCCAATAAGCCATACTAAGGCAATAGGAAAGAAATGATAACCAATAGATATATTATAACAACCACACATCACTCACACAAAATATAATTATAGCATAACACAGAGATCCCAGCGTATGAACATGAGCTTTGATACCAGATGTAATGCCCCGCCAAGGAACCCTTAGAACATATGGTTAAATATGCACTTAATTAAAAAAAATTAACAAATAAAAATCAACATGTACAATGTGCATCTCATAAAAGTAACATAATAAATAAACTAA
The DNA here is from genome assembly GCA_018584345.1 of Thuja plicata. Lineage (NCBI taxonomy): Eukaryota > Viridiplantae > Streptophyta > Pinopsida > Cupressales > Cupressaceae > Thuja > Thuja plicata. The sequence goes on from MU226995.1 coordinate 154,501, forward strand.
AGAAAAGGATAGCATCACAAACATCCACATGTTTGCACATAAGAGAAAGAATTAATAAATCTTCCAAAGGTTCCTAGACAATCCAAAATACACTCGGAATGGAGAACACACATTTCTGAGATTTACCTACAAGGATTCGAACCATGTCCTCAAATCACGGAAGGCTAAGATAAAAAGCATTCATGGCTAACAAAGGAAGAACAATAGAAATCAATCCCATAACACAAGTATTCATTTTAAGCCCAAATAGAAGTTCCTATGGTGCTTAACCATACAAGTACATTTCCTTTCTAAACAAGATTATAAGCAATAAATAAACAAACACCTACCAATAGCCATAAAAAATATCTGGAAGGCATCCAAGCACCCTCAAGAATCCAACCCGAAATCATAAATCCAACACCCAATTCACAAAACTGCATACAAATCTAAACTGGGCACAAAAGTTGGAAGCGGGCGGAGATGCCGATTTGGCTAGTGAAGATGTTGAACGGTGATTGGTAAATGATTGGGAGTCGACTCAGAAAAAAAGTCTCAGTCTAGAGAACTGGAGATGAAAGTTGCTAGGGGGAGACGCTGATCATGGCAAATGCTAGTCTAGGCAGACACCGATATGTCAAATTGGTAAGAATTCTAAGACAAAATGTCTCAGCCCAATGAGTCAGAGATGCCAATGGACAATTAGAGATGGCGATTCTAAAATATAGGTTGAACATGCAAGAACCAAAAGCCAAATCCTAAGCTGACTCAAACATATGGCTTGATAAACAGCTAACTCCACACCAAGGAGTAATGGATAGCATACATTGAGGCCAATTCACTCGATTACATCAATAAACTCAAAGATACAAAATATAAGGAAACTAAGCTACAAATAGAGCATCAAAACATGAACATAAGCATAAAACTATTATAAGGATACAAAATAACCATGAGAACTAAATGCCCAAAACCCTATAGTTGGGGGAGGAGCCCATCACTTGTACACTGGTCCTCAGCAGTGGTAAAATGCAAGCCAACCTACCATGTGGAACCCTTAGGCCCAACCCACCATGCTCGCAGAGATAGTAACCCAACCAAAAATACAAGGTAACCACACACACCAAGAAGGTTATCACTCATGCCAAGAAGATGCATAAATCAAGGATAAGGCCATGATCCAAGTACAATCACAATGCAATAAAGCAATGAAAGTAGGTCAAGGTCACTACTCATGTTAGACAAGGTACAATGTTGAGACTCAATAATGGAGTGTCATCACACGGCTCGTATAGGCCTATGTGGCTTCAAGAAATCCCATCTCTCATCAAGGAATCTCTACTATGTCGACACACATCTCTCAAACAGACAACCTCTATTATGCCAGATCAACATCCATAGATGGACATGGAAATACCAGATCAACATCTATAGATGGTTCATGGTTGTCCTGGCTCATGTCTCTCAAATAGACGACTGATGGAAAATACACTTATATTATTATTATTATGTTATTTCCCATTCATTTTTAAGGTTGTCCCATCCCTCCTTTGAGAGCCAATCTATCCCACTACTCCACACCTACTAGTCAAAATACAATGATGCACAAAAGACTCCAAAACCTCAAACTAAGAGGGAGATAAAATAGCACTACACTTCATTGGCCTTAACCAAGAGCATGGGTCCCGATGGGATCCCATCATGGAACACATAATGTGCTCACGATGTGACCAAAAACACCAACATTGTGCATTCCAATGCGATCATAAATCAAGCATGGAGGGAAAAATCTAAGAAAATGAGAAACAATTACAAGTTCTCACGACACACTCAATTGGGCACTTTGTCAGAAATATGGATTCAAATAAGATTCCAAAATTCACAAAGGTAAATCCACAAGATGATTGTAAACATAGAGAAAAATACACTCCAATGTTTGGATTATGCTAATCAATCAAAATGGCAATTCTGGGGGACACACAACAATGCAAACACAAAAATGCCCCAAAATCAAACTTCTCAGAAATCAACGAAATTAAAACCCATTTCCTATTTTATCTCCACAATTCCAAAAATTGAATAAAAATTAAATTTTGGGCACACATGTAAAATATGGCAACGTAACGGGGTGAAAACTTCAAAAACCAAGCATGGAAATACAAAAATATACATACCCATCCAATCGGGCAATGGAAACAAATAAAATTATGGGGGAATGCTAATTCGCAACCCAAAAATCTATTGCAATTAATTTTAAGCCAAAACACAGAGTAAATTTTAAATGGTAGAAAGCCCTACCTCACTCCAAGTGGTAAAAACCCAAGAAATGGAGAAAACAATGGAAGCTACACAAAAATGCAAATGTCTCCACAAGAAGTTGGATATTCATGACACGAATCCAATGCATAATTTCTCGTGAAAATTTGAAACTTGAATCTCAAGCAACGAGAAAAAGATGATTTTTCTCCAAGAAGGTTTGGAGCAAAAATCCCAATTTTCAAAAACACAAGTGAGAAGTGAGAGTAGAACTCACTGTTTTCCACATAATAAGCACTTTTCCAAAGTGACTTATTAAAATAGATTATTCAATTATTTTAAATAATCAAATTGACTTCCCCAAATAAAAATAAATTGATCCCAGAAATTCAAAATCCAACTGTGGAAAATTATGTGGCAAATAAAATTAAATATTAAAAATCCCCAAAACCTAAAAATCAACTTTTAAAATTAAAACCTTTTGCGACAACTGCGAAGCTCTAAATACAAAAACATGCTCATGGGTCTAACACAATATGCATCATGAAGTCTGGATTCACCAACATGTACTAGAGGGAATAATAATAATATAATATGGGTACGTCATCCATATAGGGATAACATTGGCTCAATATGCAAGGCCAAAGCTACTATCTCCTAGTGCCACAGCCGGGGAGATAGGAACACACTCAAATTCTACAGCTCAGGATGAATGTGCCTGGTACCTGTTCACTAAAACATGTAAACATCAAGTGCACCTACTCATAATATATAAATAGCCAAAGCACGTATAATATCAAAAAAATTGCCTATACACCAATTAAGGAGAGAAGGTCATCGTGTGGATCTCACGAATGAGTGACAACGACTCCTCACTTTGTATCGGAAAAATGCATAGCAGTTGTGTGATAAAACAATACACATCATATCATCACATTACTATTGCATTTAAATTAAAAGCATTTAAATAAATTATTTTATGACTTTTCTAAGCATAAATAACTAAAAGTAAATAACAAATATATCCACAAAATAAAGGCATAATAATCAAGGAGTCCAATAGCATCATCCTGATAACATAAATCAATAGTTATGACTACAAAATAAACCAGATATCATCATAAGGCATCATGTCACCTCACTAGCATCATCATGCAAATATGATCAAGTTGATAAAACAACATAATCTATCCATCTACTACAACCAAGATACTGGCAACTAAAATAATGAACAATCATCGATGCATCTCGTCATGCAGATAATCAAATATAATCAACATAGTATATCTCAGAACAAAATAACCATGGAACATAATGCAAACACGAGAGGCACTACACTTTGGGCTTTGATCACATTTTATGTTTTTGATTTGTAAATTGTAATTAAAGGATGAAGTTTGGATTTGCAAATGCATTCCAAGAGTTTGCAAGATAACTTACAATTTGAACTTTCATGTACAACCATGAATACATACAGGTTCTAATTTTAATTTTGATTTAGAGATCAAATTTGAATCATTGAATCTAATTCCAATTGAGAAAATATTGCATCAAGTTAAAATATTAATGGAAAAAATGAAATTTAATCACGAATGCTTGAATAATCATATATATATATATATATATATATATATAATGTTTAAAATTTGAAATTGAAATAAAAACCTTTAATGTTTAAAAGATTGGAATTGTTTTGTGTTACAAGATATACAAAAAATAATTTCAAACTTATGATGCAACATGGAATATAATTATAAGTAATATAAAAATCATTACACCATCACAAATATGATAAGACAATATAATATATTACAAATAGTAAGAAAACAACTGGCAAAATTTTTTACAAAATGTGACTAAGTGATACCATATTACAAATCAATATAGTTACTTGCACATGAGCAATGACAAGAAGTGCACCAAAAATACGAGCCAACAAAAATCTCAATAAAGGAAGGGCCCCCAAATTTGGCAAAAAAATACTAACATGTCGAGATGAGTCATGATAACTAGTGAATGGAAAATCGAGCAAAAAAATATAATGGAATAAAATTACTTGAAGATGGAACCAAAATCATTCTTCCCCTAAAGTAGTCATAGTTCTAGAACCATAAAAAGAACATCATGCAAGGGAAAGAGTAATCAATATGTATGATACACTCATTAGGAAACTATGTATCAATAGATGCATGAGCTTTAGAAATTCCATCAGTAGTTTTTTTACAACTACCCAACCTTTAATTGATTTTTAAGAAATAAATTTCAGATTGAATTTCATAAGTAACCTATCAAATCAATATGTGTGAAAAAATATGTAACCTTTGATCAAATTTTAAGAAATAATTTTAAGATCTATAAAAGAAAAAATATCATATACATATATGGATGAAGTGGCTAAGGCACTATTATAGGTCACAAAAGACATCATCATAAAGTGTAGTAACACAAGGAAAGACATATTAAAAATTAATTTATATTCATGACTACACAATATAGCAATATTATAACAAAGATAACAAATTTTAAATCAACTAAATTAGTTTGTATAAAAAATGAGTACAAATGTGTAATGGATACCCAAAGGAAAAGGTAGTTGTCAATGGATCAAATGAATGATAGTTAATTAGATAAACACCACACCCTAAAAGAAATGTAGACAATGAAGTATAAAAGATGACAAAGTAAATTATATTTGAAAATAAAATATATAGATCTAAAAACCCTAATATGGATAAGAGATTTAAGAAGGAAACCTAGGTTAGGCAGGATCATTCAACCAAAATGTAAACAAAAAATATATTTTACTTATATCTTAGTGTAGGCTAATCTAATATAAAGCATACACACAAGCATAAATTAATTTAGAATAAATATTTGATTATTAGGTATTGAAACATAGAGCATGTAATACATGTTATTTTCATGAAAATTAATATGATGAAAGCAATGCTTAGCTTGATAATCAATGAATGACCAAGAATTGAGGAAGATATTAAATTTGATGTCTTAGGATCAAGAACATGGTATCAAGCTATCAAATATTGATCTCAAAATAAAAATATTCTCTATATTATGTAGGAATAGGATCAAGGGGTAGAGGTAAATCCTTACCATGATTATGTCATGAACATGTGAACTTGCATTATTTTATCTATAAACTATTGGGATTAATGAGAAGTAGTACTGAGAGGGGAGGGGTGAATCAGTACCTCTAAAACTTTTAACACTTTTCACCTTTCATCATTAGTAAACAATCTTTACTATATTACCGACCATTTCTGATGTTCTTTCTTATGCATGTAGTATTAATTCATAAACTTAATTATATGCAAGATTAATATAAACATTCATGAAAGTAATAAACACATAACACAAGATATGATATCACAGAAAACTCTTGTTAGGAAGTAAAAACTATGGTGGGGATGGCACCCACAAAACTTCACTATCTGTAGAATGGAAGGGAGTCAGTAAAGGCTTACAATTGATCACTTCTGATGATCTACCTTGTTAGGAGTATTAATGTGGAGACCTATTAGGATCTACTATGTTATGAGATTTTAACAACACTAATGAAGTGTGCACTCAGTTAAGAAATTTACAATAGGACTGTTAAGTCCACCTTCCTTGAAAGGATTTCTTAAGTGTACCCCACTTGTTAGAATGTGTACAATATGTTTGACCTGATAGTATGCAATCTATAATTGCTCATTACAGATCCTTTAAAGCTCATAGTGTATGAATATCACCTATAGTGATTGATTAATACATTTTCTTGCTTATCGGTAGCCTGTGTTTTGTTCTTGACAACTGATTTGATCTTTGTTTGTGTTGTTGCATGAATTCTCTTATCTGATCCTTAGATGATCTCAATGGCTACAATCATCATCAAACAACATGTTCACAATTGATTGAGCATCTATTTATACAAGTATTTGACCTATTCTAGAATCACACATTACAATGTTAACTCTAGATCCAAGGTATATAACTTGACCTTGATCCTTTAGTTTGCATGTTTTAAAATAATTATACTGATAAAAACAATAAAAATTACATTGCTTTCTCCGCACGTAATGGATTTAAAATAAATCAAGAAGATAAATATAAAACTTCAGTGATTTATCTGACTTGGAAAGTCATATCCACTTTTTGTGGGATGTAACTGACTGTCGGTTCTTGATCGTCAGTGTGAACTAAAATTCTATTGATATTCCTTCATTGAACTGATTGTCGGGTTCCCTTCATCTATCGGGTTCCACTCTTTGATTGTTTCATCGAGTTGCATTGTTGGTTACTTGTTGGGTTCCCTTGTCCTTTTTATCATCGGGTAACACTAAATAGTATTTGGCGGGATGCTTTTTACTTGGTAGTATCGGTAACCTTAGCGTCAGGTAGTGTTGTGCCCTGTCTCTCAGTGCAGTGTAAACCGATGGTGTGTATCATGTTTTTCCTTGTATATACTAATGGTAAAATATAATGTCTTCAATCTCCCCCTTTGACATTAGTATCAAAAACTGAAATGTGCATAATACTAAAGTGTTTAGTATGTACACCATGTATAAATCCTTGTCATTATATGACTCCCCCTAACTGTATGCATCAGTATAGTACAATTATATGTACATGTATACTTGACTTTATACTATACATTCCATGTTCTTTTCTCTTTCAAACGACTGAGTGTACAAATTATTTCTTCCTTTTGTTTTCCCTTTTACTGATTGATTGTACCTATCATTCCCCCCTTTATTTGATACTTATGACAAAAATGTACAACTTATAAGTTGTCAAAAATGTGTAACTTACAATGTGTCAAGAATGTGGGAGTGGGTGTTCTTGATATCTTCGAGCATTTTATCCCATTTTTCTTTGAGAAGTTCTAGGGCCATGTGCTCTAGTTCTATTTGGGCATGTATATCATAAATTTTGTCTAAGACAACATTTCTGGGGTGGTAATAAGTGCTCTTGCCTCTGTCATATGATTTTGTAGTAATGAGAGTGTGCATAAGAGTTGATATTGAAGCTCATTTACCTCATCTCTGAACTTTGTTTCTGCAATCTAAATTTCTTGTCTTAGCTTTCAAGCTTGCTTGAGCTGTTCATTGTGCAATTGGATTGCCTCTTCACTATTTGTGAGACTTTGTGCACTTGTTTGAAGATCACCATCAATCTATTTTATCTTGTCAATATACTCCTTCATGAGTTGATCTAACGTGCATAATTTATGTATCAAAGTTATAGCTTCTGAGATAATTGGGTTTACTAACCTTACCAATTCAGAAAGTTTTACCTTTTGAAGTGCCACTTCTTGGCTTATCTTCTTAGCTAACTTGAATTCATACTTCTTTTTGAGTCTATCTTCCATAGCCTTCTCAGCATCTATGTTCTGAGATGTGATTGCATCAGTGAGAACCACTAATTGATCAAGCATGGGGGTTGTTTGATCAACGTTTATATCAGGTACAATTTTCTAAAGGATTCCTCATGCAACTTCAAGTACCTTTGCCTCCTTGGTGGCTTTTCTCAACTTGTCCTGCATGGCTTTCCTTTCACAAAGTCTTGCATACTTTGTCAATTCAGTTGGATCCAATGTCCAAGGATCACAAACTGGAATCTCAATAATTTCATCTAGAGTGACTGGATTCTTATTCTTTGTCTTCTTCTTTCTTGAGATTTGTGTAGAAGCAGATGTATGAACTACCATTGCTATTTCATTTTTCTTCTCAGAGGTGCTCGGTGAAGGCTTTGTTGAAGAAGCTTCTTGTGTTTTTTTCTCAGCGTTCACCTGTCGATTTGGTGAAGACGTCTCTCCATCAACCTTGGGTGTTTCTACAAATTTCTCTTCTGTCTTTTTTTCCTGTTCATGTATCTTTTCCTCTTCACCTTTTTCCTTCTGCTTGTCCTCTTCTACTTTTTTATCCTCTTCTTTATTCTGATTAGTAGACTTGTCTTTCTAATCATCGGTTGCAACTTGCTCTGTAGTTGCATCTTTTTTTTCATCTGTGGTGTCCTTTGTCTCCGCATCACCCTTGTCCTTAGGTATGCTTGAATCTGCTGCATTTGACTCTTCATTTCCTTCTAACATATTTATTGCCTTCATCAATATTGGCATTTTATTCCGTGTGCTCACTTGTGCTTCATCTAGAAGTGTGTCCTGCTCATCTGTTTGATCATGTTGAGCAGTGACATCTTCATCTTTTTGTAGTTGATCGACAGGGTCCAGACCTATGATGTCTATAATTATAGTGTCTGGCCATATTTCATCAGCAACATCCATGTCGTTATTTCTTTTTGTCTCTAATTATTGTCGCTTGGTTTGATCCTTAAGAGACATAAAAATGACATCATCTTCTTTCTGTGGATCTTTATTTGAATAATAATGAGTGATGTCTTGAATGTCAAGATCATCCATGACTTTGTCTAAGTAAATTGGCTCATTATTATCTACATTGTCCAAAGCAATGTGCTTAGGACTTGCCTTATCTTTCTCCTCCTCTACATGAGCTGTGTCGGTGAGAATTAATTGATTCTCACAACTTGTTGAATCTGCAGGTAGATCTAGGAGTTGTCTCCATTTGGCCTCGATCATGCTGTCCAGCTCTATAAATTTATCTTCTAGCACTTTGTAAGCACTAATCTTTGCTACAAATTTACTTGAGTACTTCTTCACTATTTCTTTGATTTATTCCACCTTTGATTCGGGAGGCATGAGTGTGACAAGTAACCTCTCCCTTGCTTCCTTTTCTGTGTGTAGAGCATATGACCATTGTTGTGAAATTCTATCACCCAGTTCTTTGGGTATTTTGATGAACTATAACTGATTGAATGTTTGAAGATGTTAAGTTGTGTAGACACCCTAAAATGGACAGGCTTCCAACTTTACATTAAAAACACTAATTTTCATCTATTAATTAATGGTTTTTTAATCATTAATTATTCATCTATTTTCTTCTAAATTCATTTCCCAAATCATTTAATCAAATTCCCAAAACTAATTAAATAATTAATTTTATTTAATTAATTAGCTTTAATTGATTAATTATCATTAACTAATTAATTAAACTCAATTTCCTATAGTTTAAATCCAAATATTTAAACTTACTAATTAAATTCTTCCAATTAAATTAATTTCAGTTAAATTAATTTAATTTCATCAAATAAAGCAATTCTTAATAAAAAATAATTCAATTATCTCACATGTTGAAAACAATTATTAAATAAATGAATTAAATATTCATTTATCTTCAAAGAGATAACTCCAAT
>MU226995.1:200846-211828 GCA_018584345.1 Thuja plicata
CTTAGCTCTGATACCAATTGTTGGGATTAATGGGAAGTAGTACTGAGAGGGGAGGGGTGAATCAGTACCTCTAAAACTTTTAACACTTTTCACCTTTCATCATTAGTAAATAATCTTTACTGTATTATCAACCATTTCTGATGTTCTTTCTTATGCATGTAGTATTAATTCATAAACTTAATTATATGAAAAATTCATGAAAGTAATAGACACATAACACAAGATATGATATCGCAGAAAACTCTTGTTAGGAAGTAAAAACTGCGGTGGGGATGGCACCCACAAAACTTCACTATATGCAAAATGGAAGGGAGCCGGTAAAGGCTTACAATTGATCACTTCTGATGATCTACCCTATTAGGAGTATTAATGTGGAGACTTATTAGGATCTACTCTGTTAAGAACTTTTAACAACACTAATGAAGTGTGCACTCGGTTAAGAGATTTACAATAGAACTGTTAAGTCCATCTTCCTTGAAAGGATTTCTTAAGTATACCCCACTTGTTGGAATGTGTACAATATGTTTGACCTGATAGTATGCAATCTATAATTGTTGATTACAAATCCTTTTAAGCTCACAATATATGAATATCACCTATAGTGATTGATTAATACCTTTACCTGCTCGTCGGTAGCCTATGTTTTGTTCTTGACAACTGATTTGATCTTTGTATTTGATTTTGCATGAATTCTCTCGTCTGATCCTTAGATGCTCTCAGTGGCTACAATCATCATCGAACAACATGTTCACAATTGATTGAGTATCTATTTATACAAGTATTTGACCTATTATAGAATCATGCATTACAATGTTAACTCTAGATCCAAGGTATACAACTTGACCTTGATCCTTTAGTTTGCATGTTTTAAATAGTTATACTGATAAAAACAATAACAATTACATTTCTTTCTCCGCACGTAATGGATTTAAAAAAAAATTAAGAAGCTAAATATAAAACTTCAGTGATTTATCTGACATGGAAAGTCAGATCCACTTTTTGCGGGATGTAACTGACTATCAATTCTTGATTGTCGGTGTGAACTGAAAGTCTGTTGGTGTTCCTTCATTGAACTGATTGTCGGGTTCCCTTCATCTGTCGGGTTCCCTTCATCTGTCGGGTTCCACTCTTTGATTGTTTCGTTGGGTTGCACTGTTGGTTACTCATCGGGTTCCCTTGTCCTTTTTGTCATCAGGTAACACTGAATAGTGATTGTCGGGATGCTTTGTACTTGGCAGTATCGGTAACCTTGGTGTCGGGTAGTGTTGTGCCATGTCTGTCGGTGTAGTGTAAACCGATGGTGTGTATCATATTTTTCCTTGTATATACTAATGGAAAAATATAATGTCTTCATAAACATCTAATCTTACTTAATCGATGTGACTTTGCATCTTCTTCCTTTTTGCTATATAAGGGCTTGTTGTACCTAGAATAATTTTTTGTTATGTTAACGCCAAAAAAATAAAAGAGAAATGATCAAGATCAACACTCTTTTGCCATGCAAATGCTACTAAGGATGCATGTGCAATAGTAGACTCATTTTAGTGCACCAATTAAGGTGCACAAACATGCAAATGATCTTTCTAATCATGTATTCTCTAAAACAAATGTATTAAACATATTTAAATACAAGGACATGAAAACTCATTGTACAAATTTGTATTTAGTTGGTTGTAGGTAGAAAGAGTTGAGATGGGACTTGACTTAAATTTGAATTTGGATGAGATAATTGTGTAACCACAAACTAGTGAAGAAACAATAAAGGACTAAAGTACAATAAAATCATGTGTGTGGAAAAAGTGGGCATATATAAATTGATTATGATGGATAAAATTTATGCATGGAATGTTTAAACATCACAATATAATTGGGGTAGGTGTTTAAGAGAATTGCATAAAGAAAAGTTAAGATGGTAGTTAGTTTAAATTTGAAGTTGGGTGAGACAAGTTTGTAACCACAAACTAGTCAAGAAACAAGAGATTGGATTGTGAAAGGAATCATATGTATGGAAAAGTGGACACATATAAATCTTATTAGGGAAAATAAAGTTAATGCATATGAATGTCTAAACATCACAATGTAATAAGGATAGGTATCTAAGAGAATGTAGCATAAATAAGGGTTAAGATGGGAGTTGATTTAAATTTGAATTTGGGTGCAACAAGTTTGGTAACCACAAACTACGTGAGAAACAAAAAAGAAACTATAGTACAATAGAAATCATGTGTGTAGAAATAAAGGACAGATAAATGGTTAGGACTGTTAAAATTAATGCATGAAAATGTCTAAACATCACGTTGTAATAAACTAGGTATTTAAGAGAATGCAACATAAATAAGAATAAATGTGCACATCTACAACATAAAATTAATGCATGGAAATGTCTAAACATCGCAATAGGTATCTAAGAGAATAGAACATAAATAAGAATAGAATATTAAAACTTGCATAGACCCACAACATAACATTAATGCACAAGAATGTCTAAACATAGCAATAGATATTTAAGAGACAAAAGATAAAAATAATTAAATGGAATAAATGTATAGGTTCATAAGTGTGGGCACTATAGAATAAATGTATGGCTCCATAAGGTTCAAAGATGGGACTATAAAACTCTTTAGTCTTTGTTTGGTATGTTTGAATGTGGGGTGAACATGAGAAAGGGTTGATTAAAATATACGTCTGACTTTGGCTTTTCTTTTCTATTTTTATTATTTTCTTTAAATCAAGAGAAATCAAGAGTATAGGCCATTGACTCGAAGCTTAGTTGTTTAAAGGGTGAGTCACCTCTATATCCTCTTGAGCGATATGTGGCAGACTCATGACCTTAGTTACCTAGAGAAACAACTGAGAAGTTAATAACCAACTTCGGGGCCTGCCTCAATTTTGTCTCTCGCGTAAATAAGTTTCATAAGAATAGGTAATTAAGAGATGTAATAGGGATAGATATTTAAGAGATGTAACATAAATAAGAGTTAAGATGAGATTTGATTTGAATTTAAATTGGGTGAGACAAGTTTGGTACCACAAACTTTTTGAGAAACAAAAAAGAGACTAGAGTACTTTAGGAATCATGTGTGTAGAAAAAAAGGACATAGATAGATGTCATTAGGATGCCTGAGATTAATGCACAAAAATGTCTAAACATCACAATGTAACCAGGTAGGTATTTAAGAGAATGCAACATAAATAAAAATAAAGTAAGAATAAATGTACCCATCCATAACATAAAATTAATGCATGAAAATGTCTAAACATCGCAATAGGTATCTAAGAGAATGCAACATAAATAAGAATATAATAGTAATAATTGAATAGATCTATAACATAAAATTGATGCTATGGAATGTTTAAACATCACAATAGATATTTAAGAGACTGTAACATAAATTGAATAAATTAAGAATAAATGTATAGTTTTTATAAGATTCAAAGTTAGGACCATAGAAATCTTTAGTCTTTGTTTGGAATGTTAGAAACTGGGGTGAACATGAAAAGGGGTTGATTAAAATTTACGTCTTACTTTGGTTTTTCTTGTTCCTTCTTTTCTTTTTTTTTTTAAATCAAGAAAAATAGAGAGAAGTCAAGAGTTTAGACCATCCAATGAAACTTAAGTGTTTAAATTATGAGCCCCCTCTATAACCTCTTGAACAATGTGTGACGAAGTCATGACCTCAGTCACCTAAAACAACAAATAAACCTTAGGAGCTAAATATAAATCAATTCCATTGAACTAAATGTTAAGCTGTTTAAAGAACGAATCTTCTCTATAACCTCGTGAACAATGTAAGATAGACTCGTGACCCCTATTCCCTAAAGCAACACCCAAAACTTATGAACTAACCTGAGGGTTCTACCTCAATCTTTGGCACTTGAGCAAATAAGTTTCATGCTCCCCGATAGGTAAACCAAATTTGAAATTTAAAAACAAGTGTGTTGGGTGTGAGTCTCAGAATTAGAAGTAACTACGATCAATTTGACCAGATTCGGTTCAGCCATTTCTGCAAATAGAAACGGAACAGCCCAGCAGAAAGCAGCTTCGGAATCCTACGAATTGGAGGAATACGGTCTGATCTCTGCAATTAAAACTGCATTCATTCCCCTCTGTCCAATACATTCTATTCACGCACTCTTCATGCAATTCCTGCCTCTGCATTGGGGATGAAAGGAAAGGGAACTGTGGCCTGTACGTTTGTCAGATGTGCAGGAAAACATTCTTGGCGTGTTGGGCGTGCAGTTGCAGTGAATGCTGATCCTTATCAACATTCCTCTGTAAATTAAGGTACCTGGGCGTCCTTCTCAGAAAACAGAGCACAGAAAGAGAAGAAGATTGAGGGGGAAAGGAGAAGAGATGGAATTGAAAGATGGTGCGCGGGGGTGTATAAAGAAGACGGCGGGGCCATGGATTGTAAGGCGGGCATCGGCGAAGGGAGAGCGTGAGACGACTGGATGGAGAGTTCCGTCTGCAAAGGAGAGAGATAAAAACAGAGAACGGGAGAGGCTCCGCCGGGCTGTTGCCACTAAAATATTTGCGGGTCTCCGTACTCATGGCAACTACTGCCTTCCTAAACATGCCGATCACAATGAAGTGCTCAAGGCTCTCTGCAACGAAGCCGGCTGGCATGTCGAACAAGACGGAACCACTTACAGAAAGGTTTTAAAACATGTTTTTTTTTTACACATTCTTCAATTTACCCTGTTCTCTGTGCACTGAATTCTTGATTCTCTTGTCTGCTTTTGAGCACAGAATTCGGGATATAAGTTACCAGCAGTGGAGTCTCCCAGGAGAAGCAGACCCACTTCTTCAAGCAGCCTTTTTTATGAGCAACGCGAAAGAAAACAGATGCAGAGCATATTTGAGCCGAAACAGGGTAATTTGAGCTGGAACTGCAAATCTGGAGAAGGAGAAAGACATGATGTTGGGTTTGTGGTGAGATACAAGAGGGAAAATATGCCCATCTTATCAGAGGTCGTGTTGAATGCAGTAAATCTTGAGCAGAGTGAGATGATGCAACTTGGGCATGCCCAATCTTCTGCCTTCATCCCTTCTGCTGTACCCACCAGATTATCCCTGTGTTGTGAAGGGAGAGATTAGCAGTCCCTCTGTTGTAATTCTGATTTTGTTGAAACAGAGTCAAAATGTTTTGTAGGTGAGGTGAGTGAGTATATGGGCTTCACTGGTTTGGTTTGAAATCGGTAGAGTAATGGTTTGACATTCATCAGGCATTGTCTTTTTCCCTTCTTATTGGCATCATACCCACCAGTAAGCCAGAATTTCATTATCCTATTTTTGTTTGTTACTGAACTAAGCAGCAATAGCTTCCTTCCTTGCAGGTAAGTTGCAGGTTTATAGGTTTATAAGAGGCCGTAGGGGTGTGGTGTATTGAATCTCATCAAAAGCAGAAGTGCAAATGTATCACTGATGTTTCACTTAAATGTTATATATTTTTCAACTAAACAAGTGAGGAGTTCAATTTTATGAGAGCTAGTTGACATCTGCATTAACTATGTTGGTATATTCAAATTCTCACATTCACAGTATGGGTGATACGTATAATTTTTTTATTAGAGTTTTAATTTTTGTGAGGACAATTTTAGGAGAGGGGATCTAGTAGATGAGCACTCAAATTTTGTCTCTCAAAATTGTTAAGAGTTACTTAATGACTCAACTTCTTAGAATCGCCTACAACAAAAATTTATTTCTATAAGAAAAAAAAGAAAGAACATAAATTCTCAATAATAGATACAAAAGTAATATTAGAAACTGTGATCAATACACAGTACAATTTACATATAAGACCTTGTGTATGTATGCAAGGTTGAGAGATATGATTAGATGAGATAATGAAAAGTGTCTTAATCTTATGACATGAGACAACAGATATTAAATGATCCAAGACACAAGAAGTAAATGACAAAATATAAGATAAGATCTTATGACAGCTAAGACTTCTAGAACTATTTGTAGAACCTAAGTTAATTACTCCCCAAAAGAAAAATAAAATGCTCTCAATGAAGAATAAGAAGAAGAAAATCTCATATGAAGAAAAAGTCTCCCCATAAGAAAATAAGAAGAGAGACCATGTAGGACCCTTCGTTGTAGAATCTTCTGCAATGATGGTAAATGATCAACAATAAATGTTGAAAATAATCTAATTTTGTCGAACAATAATTCTCCTCTTAGGAAGAAACAAAACATAAATTGGTGAATTGGTATAGGCCAATTTTAATTTTGGTCCAAAATGAGCATTCTGCAATTCCACCTTAGAACCTAGAATTAGAATTGAGGCATGGAATTGGAATTGAGAATTCAATTTTGAAAAGGGAAACCAATTCCTGTTTTCCAATTCCAGGTCAATTCCAGCAACCAAACGGGAGATGAGAAACGAAAAACAAAATTTGATGTCTTTGAAGTTTGCTCAAGTATCTCCATGCCAATGTAAAAAGTTGCCACAATCAAATCAAGGATTCTAAGCCACATTGATGAAAATGGAAATCCAAAATCTCCTAGAAACAAGTGTAGAACATAATCCAAGGAAAAAAATATCTCCTTTAAAAATAAAGATGCCTCGTCAAAATGCCCTTAATAAGATCCACACTTATGTCAAACTATGAGGAATGATTGTGTGAAGAATAAACAAGAGGTTTGAATGTTCCCTCACAATAACTTAAGAACCATCTCCACCAAAGAGAAGATGAATGCAATTGATTGTGTCTCTCAAAGTAAAATGTTGGACTCTACAAACAAACGTGTTATGTTGTTAGTAATATCTGAGAGGGGAGGTGAATCAGTGGCCTCAAAAACTTATCCTTCAAACTTTAACCACTAATCAATAAACCTCAGATTATTATGTCCTTATAAGATGCATGCCATGAAATACTAATAATGATTAACTGTCTGTCGGTTTGCTCTGTCAATCCTTATTCTTTCTTGATTACCGATAAGCAGTATAACTATTTACCAAAACTCAGTAAATAAGCAGAGTATACCGATCAATCCATAATGAATTATGTAAGATACAAAATAGTAAATAAATGAATCATACACACATAACACATGGATTTTTAACGTGGAAACCCTGTTAAGGGAAAAACCACTAGGACCAGTACCCCAAATTTTCACTCTTCTGAAAAGAGCCCTATTAAGAGCCAACCCTGTTAAAGGTTACAAACACAATGTTAGGTGTGACCTTGTTAGAGGATTTTATACATAGAGGTTGTCACTTAGTATCGGGCATCTAATGTTGTCATCCTTGAATCAGCCTCTCTCTTAGACTGTCAATAGGCATCAGGCATATCCAATGCTACTTTCACGAATCAACCTTTTTGGCACTCCTTGATATGTACCTCAATATATAGAAGACTGTTAAGTCCTGCTCGGTTAAGAGACTTGGTGCTTCAATGGTTAAACTGAAACATTATGACCTATTCATATTGCAACTTTGAATTTTATATTTTCAGATCTATTTAAGTACATTACCTCTCTGACCAATGTATCAATTCAATCCTTTGTGCTCCATACTTTCTGCTTTGTGATGTTGTGCTCACTGTTCGTCGGTGTCTGCAGAATTCCTTAGCTCTTCCTTCAGCTTGTTTGATCAACATTGCATGAATTTGTTCTTCATTAGTTTCTCTTCAGCATCCTCTTTTTATTCACTCCCCTTAATCCCATTTATAAATGAATTAACCTTGTCTCTTATATAGACATAATATTCATTGTTTCTTGATTCTTGGCGTGAAAAACAATCCAGCCAATTAGATTTAAAGCATAACTCCTAATTTGTCTCGTAGATATCTTCTTGCCAACTGTACAAATCAGCTTTAAATCAATCACTTATCTCTGGTCGAATAAAACAAAGTAGACAACCAGTTAAGTCTATATTTCGCTTTGCCAGCTAGATATTTTGTCATTTTCTGAACTCTTTGTTCCATCGATCACCTTTGCAGTTAGTTGTCGGTGACAAGTGACAGTTCCATCGGCGAGACTCTAGTTAGTTTCGTGATCTTCGTCCATCGGGAAACACTGTATTTTCTTCTATCGGGTTACTCTTTTCTTTGCTCGTCGGGCAACACTGTGACTCTGCTCGTTGGTAGTGTTGTGCATTTCTTTGTCGGATATCACTGTGACTGTTCTTTTTCTCTGTCTGTCGGTGTTGTTTGTCACTTAGTGAATACTTGATTTGTATGCATTACTGATAGCATAGACTTGGTTCCTTTGATTCTCTGAAGTCTTTGATTCTCTAAAGTCTTTGGCATTATGTACATGACTGTAGAGATGATATCAATTTGACATCAATGACAATACAAAACATTAACTGATTTAATGCCTTGCATTATCTTCAACTTAACATTGTCAAACATTCAATTAGTTACATGTCATCATTATGTATGCAAGTATTATACCAAGTGGCCATATTTGGAAGACAATGTATGTACTACTACACTAGATCACAAGTAGTCATTATTGTAGCAATACAACCATCACCAAATGCAACAATAGATGAAAGAGATGAAATACTAGAACCTCAATAGATGAAAGAACTCCAAGATTCAAATGAGCATATTAAATCTCCTCAAAATTTTCCTTGCTAGATTCCTTAGTGCGTACATAAACCAAAGGAATAATATGAGAAAATGTGAGAAGGTGTGATCTCAAGATTGATGATCAACCNCCCCCCCCCCCCCCCCCACCCAACCACAACTATATCTATGCTATGAAAATATTGAATAGTGGAAGAATCTTGTGTGAACTCAACACTCTTTTCTACTCCACCATTTGTTGTCTAGTATATCTAAAAGAATCATTTTTTTTAACATGTTGATGCTAATGTAATGGCAATACATGAGATCAATTGTAAGGAAACACTTGGATGCACAAGTTCATTAATCTCTTTTGATTTAAAATTTCATATTAACTCGTGATGAAAGACACTTAAGGAGGCTTGAGAGAATTTTAAAAATTTGTATGCCAAAATTAATAATATTAGGGGATATCAAATTGTTAATGATTTCATGAATCTTGATCCTAATTTTTTTTACCACATCTGAGACTGTATCTCCAAGGTTAAGCAACTAAGAACATAACTAAAAGATTGCAATATTGTTAATGTACATTTATGGTTTATTTAAAGTGTGTTATCCAACCTTGGTCCTAAGTATTTAGTATTTTCTTGTGGCTTTCAAACACATCAATTTTCTATGGAAGCATCATATTGTAGACACTAAAAAATGGTCAATGCATGTGACACCACTTTTAACATCTTGATGCCACTCTCTAGCATGCTTGTGTCATCGTTAACATGCTTGTGCCACTCTTTAATGGATTTGTGTCATGTCCTAATGTGTTTGTGCCACTTTCGAGTTATTCCTCTATGTCGCACGTTTGATTTTCATTATTCGTCGTCATCATATCATTCCTTCATTAATTAAATAATGATAATTATTTAATTGAGTAATTACTAATTTTTTCCTCTAATTTCATCGTGTCATGTCAACCTATCCTATGTCACTTGTCCAATTTAATAATTTTATCTTTGTCCTAGGGTGAATTATTTTGGTATCCCTTGTCCTAATGTCACCACTTTGGTAAATAAATATATTATTTATTTAACCCATTTTTATCTTCTTACCACAATGAATTAATTTAATTTAATTAATTGTCTAATTTTTAAAATGTGAGGGAATTCATAATTTTTAATTATTAAATTCCCTAATTTTCTAACTCCATGTCATCCACTTTTCCCTCCACTCTCATCTCCCCCTAATTTCTCTTATGACACTTCCCACTAATTTCTCCCTCCATTTCTCTCCTTTAATTTCTCAACTAATTTCTATGCACTAATTTCTCTATTCCATTTTCACTCACCAATTTGTCATAGGCTAACTACAATGTAAATAATTGGCCCTCTTATGTGGACATGACAATCGCTTGACATTCAATCTCACCTGTCAGTTTTGAATTTTGAAATCTATAAATTGGCCTCTTCGTCCTTATCTTGAGAACCACACTTTTTGAGTAATTCTTGCATTCACTTTGTCTGTCTATACTTGCTTTCTCATTTTTGCACTTTAGTACATTTGAGAAACATATAATTAGAGAATAAATAAGGAACAATGAGACTTCATCAAATGAATATTATTGGTTTGATTTGATTTATCGTGTTATTTACTTCATTTTGATGGTCTTATTGGTAGGATTAGGGTAAGTTTACATGATTCTATGAATTTCATGGTTGCATTTGAGCACGTTTGAACATACTAATGCTATATTACTAGTCCACATTTTGGTGAACCTGACATGAACAGGATAAAAATCTAATGGATTGTGGAGTTTTTTGTGTGTTTGCAGGAATGAAGGCAATACATATGCTCCTTGCACACTTGGCCTAATCTACTATGTAGTTGATGAATTTTATACTCATTTGGTACCTAGAACTGTGCACTTGGAGTCATTTATTGCACACTTGAATACAAATCTACGCACTTGAACCCATTTCTATGCACTTCATCTTGTCTTGTAACTTCTATGTGCATGCAAGGTTATTTCTTGTCAAATTCACTAAATTGAGGGGATAAAATAAATTACAGCTTTCATTTAGTGACATTAGGGGTTAAAATTGATTGCAAATTCTTATTTTGTTTTTTCATAAAGCGGTTTGAAAAGAACAACAATCTCTCATCTAGTTTAACTAGGAGACATGAATGAACAAACAACTTTTCAAATACTTTAACTAGGGGGTCAAATGAGTTACAAATTCTCATATAGATCTAAATAGAGGGTTTAATTGAATAAACTGCAGGAAAATATAACGATTTTTAGTCATTTTCAATAATTAGGAGAGTGTATTTAGTATTTCATGCTCATGCTACGGGTATTGGCTAAATAGCAAACTAAAACGTAAAACATATTAAGGAAGTTGAAAAAAAGTTGAAAAAAAAACTAAGTGTCCCCCTTGGTAAGAAATACGTTTTAGTTTGCT
>MU226995.1:214931-228974 GCA_018584345.1 Thuja plicata
TATATATATATATATATATATTCTCCTTAATTCAATTTTCTTCTCTTCTCCCCCTTTGACAACAATGACAAAGGTGCATAAAAAATGTACAAAAATGTAGAATTTCACTGCTTGCTCACCAGTTTAAGTACATCCTGAAAGGTATCTTCCATGATCTTCACTTTTGTGTTCCATGAATCAATCAATCAACTAACTAACATGAATTAGTCTATTCAGTGCATAGGATGATCTCTCTATTGTCTTTAGGTCTATGGGCATAGAATGTGTCAATGACTCAACAACCTTCTCCATATTAGATAGATTAACCTCAAGAATCGATAGCTTAGGAGTGATTAGACTCTTCAACAAACCAAACCTTTTCATGATTCTCCCTTTCTCAATATCCAATACATTCATCTTTTCATAAATCTTTTTTATTTCTTTGTCCATATCTAATATATATTGTGATGAGGTCTCACAACTGTCCATCATTCTATTGAGTGTAGTCTTTTCCTTTGATAAAATATCTTCAATGTTCTCAATATGTCTGATAGGATTTATACAATAGTTGTATAGCATCCTTCCATGTGTGACACAACTTATGGACTTTGATGTAGCTGCTCTCAAAATGCCCAAGTCCCATGAAATAGACTGGCAAACTTCCTTCAACTTCTTCTCTTGATAACTCTTCTCTGCCTTCTCTTCAATAATCTTCATTAAAGACTCATAGTGACTATCAAAGTCATCTAGTGCTAAACTTATATTATCTGCTTCATCCTTTCCTTGAAATACAATAGGTATTGGGAGAAGTTTGTTCATAGTAGTAACTGATCTCGTGATTACCTTAGTCTTCTTATCTCCTTTCTGTTCAAATCTCTCTTTTTCTTTTGTAAATTACATGAAGGATAGTCTCATCAATTCATCCTCATCCATATTGTCAACATCAATACTTAAATTTTTATCCTTAATTTCCAACAATAAAGTAGTAGATGTGTCAGGTTCATGTTTTACCTCAACTCTTGCCTCTTCTTGTTTTGTTGCATCTGTCTCACTTCTCTGTTCAGTTTCATCTTTCTTCTCTTCTTCTTTCTGTTCTTTCATTTCATCTGCCACTGTGTTATCAATATTTCTTACAAATGGGTCCTTCTCATCAAGTGAAGTGTCAAGGGTCACAGGCACGCCAGAAATATAGAAATCTGGTTGCATGGTATCTTCGCTCTTCTAAACACTTACCTCAGCTGACTTATAACACTCACCAATTCCTATAGGTGTAGGCGTAGTATGTTTAGGAGGTGGAGTATTCTCAGGAATATCACTCATAAGTATCTGATCCAGTGCCTTCTGAGTCTCTTCTAAAACTTCTTCATACTTCCTGCCCATAATTTTTAATAATCTTGCTTTGGTTATCAATAAGGGTTTTAGTGCTCCTAATATTCTTTCTTTCTCTTATATTGAAACTACTAGCAACATGTCATCAATATCTTGATTCCTTATAGCCTCATCTTCAATGTTTGCAAGTTGTTTCTTAATTTCCATTCTACCATATAGTTCCTCAGGTATACTTCCCTCTAACTGTAGTAGATTATTCTTGAAAATAAGTAAATGATTTACTACTATGTCTTCAATATTTAGTTTATCAGATTCCTCATATCTCCCATAGTATTTTTCCACTGAAACTAGCTTACCTTGATCAATAGCTCTCTTCTCCAACATCTTCAAATCAGGCTTCCATACATGTCTGTCACTTGAGGTCTCTTTTTAGATCGGGTACTACTAGAATAGGTGCACTAGTCAAACACTTCTTAAGGCTTTGGAAGGCCTCTTCGCACTTATCTATTCAAATGAACTTCTTTCCTTTCCTTTGAAGAGAATTGATAGGATGAGAAACTCTAGAGAAGTTCTGAACAAATCGATGGTAATATCTAGCCAATCCCATGAAACTACGAACTTCAGACACATTAGTGGGTGTTGGCAAATCCACCATTGCCTGAATCTTTGAGGAATCCACTGAGATACACTCACCTGAAATGACATGACTCTGGTACTGAACTTATGACTAAAAGAAGTTACATTTTTCCGCATTGGCATACAACTGATTATCCCTAAGGCACAACAAAACTTTTCGCATGTGTTCCTCTTGCTCTTCTAGGGATTTAGAATATATCAATATGTCATCCAAGAATATGAGAATAAAGCAATTGACATAAGAGTGAAATAATCCATTCATCAAGCACATGAAGACTAATGGAGCATTTGTCAAGCCAAAATGGACTACTCTAAACTCATAATGTCCATAGCGAGTGCGAAATGCAGTCTTGTGAATATCCGCATCCTGGATACGCAATTGATGATATCCTGGCTTGAGATTTATCTTAGAGAACACCTTGGCTCCCTTAATCTGATCAAATAGGTCATCATTCCTTGGCAGAGGATACCTGTTCTTGATCATTACCTTGTTCAACTATCTATAGTTGATGCATAAGCGTAAAGATCCATCCTTTTTCTTGACAAAGAGTACAGGTGCTCCCTATGGGGAAACACTCGGTCGAATGCAACCCTTTTCCAAAATATCTTCTAACTGGATTCACATCTCACTCAACTCCTGAGTGGTCATCCAGTAAGGAGCTCTTGAAATAGGATCTGCTCCTAGAATGAGGTCAATACGAAAATCTATGTCACGCTTTGGTGGCATACCCAGAATGTCACTTGGAAAGATATCTGTGAATTCCTGAAGAATAGGAAGATCAAGAGTCTTGTCCTTTGTCTCAACTTCATCTAGCTCATTCATAGATACAAAAAAAATTTGACATCCCTTTCACATGCTTCACTTGAGTTGCATGGCAGAAATCATACGAAGGGAAATAGGATGTTGAATACCCAATATCTCCATGTCCTTTCCAACATCATCCTTGCATCTGATGATCTTTTGTCTATAATCAATGTTGGCTTCATGAGATCCTAAGCAATCCATCCCAAGGACAACATCATATGATCCCAAGGGAATCACACGAAGGTCCACCAAGGTGGTGAACGTACCCAAGTTCAACTCACAATTAAGCACTAGATAATATGTTGGTACCCTTTCCTCCAAGGATAACTCTACTTGCCAACTTATATCCTTCTTTACTGGCATAAGCCCACATCGCTCTACTACAAAAGAAGATATAAAAGAATATGTAGCCCCTGAATCAAATAATATAGAAATAGAAATACCTCGAGTAGCACCCGAAGTTTCTACCACTGTGCCCTGGTGATCTGCCTGGCATTGATCCACAACTGCAAAGACCTTGTGAGATCTACCAGCATCTCCTACTGTAGGCTCTGAACCTGCGACCCCCAGTCCTAAAAATTGTGGTGCATGCTGGGGACAATTCAATGCAATATGCCCAAACTGCCCACAAGAGAAGAATCCACCACCTCTACCATAACCTCTCCCAGAGGAGGGTGCACTAGACTATTGGTAGCTGCCTCTGCTAGCCACTTTATGGGAGCTTAGTGTTGGTTGACTGGGCTGATTTATTTTGTTGCGCTGAAAGTTTTGGAAGTTATTTGATTAAGAACTACCGCTCTGTGCTAGAGGATATGAACCCTTTTTCTACTGACTCTGGTTACTCTTGAACTGAGAGAAGGATTTCTTGAAGTTCCCAGCCCCTTGGGACTGATTACCTAGAAACCCCAAAGAATAAGATCCCCCAGTGTGAACACCCATCTGGCCACCATGACCAGAAATCTGATTTACCTCAACTAGAGTATCTTTGTTTACTACCTCCTTGAGGGTCTTAGGTTTGAAAACCTTGGCTCCCCCAATGATACAATTATTAAGCCCCTTAATGAAATGTTGAACCATCAGTGGAGACTTTTCAATAAACCCTGCATAAAGCTTCAGCTCAAAGAAATGAGGCTGATACTCCTCAAATGTAAGGGATAACTATCACAGATTGTGGAATTCATTTGTGCGTTGTTGGTGCCACTGGTCGGATAAGAACCACTCACAGAAGTTCTCAAGAAATAACTCCCAAGTGGTGGTATCCATGCTAAGTCCCAACTTATCCTCCTCAATCTTCTACCAAGTGGTTGCAAACCCCACGAGGTGTATGATAGCATACCTCGCTTTGACATTGGTATCAAATTGTTGCATAGCAAAACAACGATCCAACACAATGAACCAAGTTTTTGCCTCAAATCTAGTACCAAGACCATTGAATGGAGGTGGTCATGATCTCATAAGGTCTCTCATCTGCCTCACCTTAGTGGCCTCTTGATCACCCAAAATTCCCTTCCTACCCGGGCTCCTAGATCTTTGTCTACTCTCCTCCTCATGGCGATGCTCTTCCCCCTGATCTTTATTTGCATTGGGAAGGTGATCCAAAATGGCCTGAAGTAACTACATAGTTTGAGACTCTATCTAAACCTCTCATTCACCATTGTGCTCTTCCATGTTCTCCTCATGCACACTCTCAATCCTAGCACCCATATAAAAACTAGGGATCCTACCCCTTCCACACCCTCTACTATGGCCTGCACTTCGGCCCCTAGTAGCGGATCTAGTTTCGGTAACCATTTTCCTATATCAACATCGAGGAGAAACGTTAACACAAAATAAGTCATAAAGTAAAGACATGGTATATGGTCATAAAATAGTAGTCTGAAATACAAGAGTGTTATGTGTCTAAGTTTGTTTCAATTTTTTTACTATTAAACAACTAGTGGGTGTATGTGATTACCAGAGATCCCAGTGTAAAGAAACATGGGCTCTGATACCAAATGCAATGCCCCTCTAGGGAACCCAAGAGAAATTAACCTATAACTAGTAACTAAGTTTAGAGAATAATTTTTTTTTAAAGTTTACATTCAAGATGATTAATTAAGTGGAAGCAAATACAATGAAACACAAAACATGAGCATAGAAGTAAACTCAACAAGGATACAATTATCAAGGGTTCCATAACGTAGGAAGTACTCATAAATTAATTAAAAATTAAATATAAATATGCCAAAGTACAACATGATTAATAAATACAACATCTCATAAATAATGATACAATTACATTTGATACCTGTTACCCAAATTTTTACATGCGGGATAGAAGTCATAACATCAAACAATTTGCATAAAGAAACATCTCTTTGACATTACTGTTCATCCAATGCAAATGAAATACATTGTTATTACATTCATGTTATCAAACAATTTTTGTGCTCTAAGTTTTGATCAAATTCATAATTTCAAATTTATAAACGATCATTACATTGTGCATTCATACTGAATGTATTAGATAAGTGTTCCTTCAAGGTCACATCTTGCATACTGAAACTTAGAGGACATATGCAGAAAAGAAGGTAAGAGAAAGGCATGATGAAGTCTAGGGGTCTATGTATTGCCTTTAAGAGGTCTTCTAGTCTCTGGAGTTGGTCATTTGCATCATCTGAAGTCTTCATGTCTTGTTTTTCATGGTCTTGTCTCTGTCTGTCCTCCATCCTTGGTCTTCTGTTGATCCTGTTTCTTGCAACATCATGGTGAAAAAGATGTTAGATCCAATTGGATCTAAGCAATACATAAAAGCCTAAAAGATACCATGCATCAGTCAAACTCCCCAAACTGCATATTTACTGATGATATCAATGTGATAGAAAGATATGCATTTGCATTGACAAAATAATAATATCAGAAAGACATATCTTTATGAAAATCCTCTGCTATATTTGAAAGATGTAGTGAGTTTCACAAGCCCCTGCTCGAACTTCACAAATATGCATTATTAAAGAAATGTTCAAATGCAGATTTCAACATTAATGTGCAAGAAAATGATTGAACTATAGTGTGTCAATGTGAGTTGTGCATATGAAATGCAGTACATGACAAGTTGCTACAGGGTGCATGCATATTGTTACAGGTTTCGACAATATGGATGCTAATAGTTGAATGCCAGAAGAGTAAGAACAGTATTATCAAATGATGTTATAAAATATGCATAACAGAGAATAAATGAGCAAGATTCGAGCTTTCAAAGACTGGATTATGCATATGAAGATGTAGTTTTAAACAATGCATATATATGTAAAATCAAATGATGGTATTGTGTAAAGTATATAAGATATGTGTCACTATGATCTAAAGCTAAATATGCAGATATCAGAAGTAGCATACACAGAGAGATGTTCAAATACTATAAAGATATGCCAGAATGTAAGGTAAATAATGATGCTATTTTGCATATTCTGTCAAAAGCCAAGCAATGATGGTAGGTATAATAACAATGTTACTATCTAATGTTGCCAAGTACATATTTAAACAAGTTCAAATGCAATGCTTTGTGCAAAGAAATGGAAGATAACAACAATTTTGTTTTACATATTCACATACTGAAGTGTTGTACGTATATGTAAATGCTATTATTATTTATGTTATTCATGTTGGAATGACACTATGGAATCAAAAGATATATATGCATATGTGTAATAGAACTGTGCAGATAAAAAGAGAGTATGTATGTTTAATGGCTTTGTCCTCTATTTTTGAATGTTTCCCATGGGAGTCACGAGCCCGTGCTCAAACCCCATGGGTAATATATCCACTACAGACAATAGGTGTTCAGACATCATGAGCATCAAAGATAGATACAAACATCCATTGGAGATGACATCTTGAACAACATGCATCAATATAAAGCCCGAGCTCAACTCTTAAAGACAAAAAGACAGCTTATGACAACAGCTTGAGCACGAAATCATGGGAAATAACAAACAAAATGAATGGATTCTACAACAAAAACAAAAGCTATGGAATCCATTGCTTATTCAAGGATGAAAGCTTGCAAATATTTTGTATTTACTTCCAAGAAGAGTGTTACAAAGTAAAGCAAACAGAGAACATAACTCAAAGAGAAGCTACATATTTCATGCTGTAGAAGAGGAGTAAATAACATGTTTAAATCAAAGAAAGACAAAATGGTAATGTGGCATGAAGAGTTACTTACCATGGAGTCAAACTATCATAGCATGTGGGTGAAGACTCCAGTCAAAGTGCAGAGGGTATGAAGAAAGAGTAGGTGATTGAGGCCCAAGCTTCTTACGGGATCCACAAAGCAACGCCATGCATTGTAGCGCATAACTCCAACTTAAATCTTGGACCCATGATCCAAAATCAAGCCAAGGATGGTGCCATATATTATGGTGTATAAATTTAATGACAAGCAGGAGATTAATTCTCAAAAGAGGAAAAGACATGCACAAACAATGTGCCATTATGTAAAAGATCGCATATTCAGTCAAGAGCCCGATGCTCTGTATCTAACTCCACAGCAAGAGCCCGCAAATCAGAAAGTAGAGGTCACATGTGGGAGAAATCCCGAGTTCATAACAGAGGTGACTCCATATTACAACTAGGGCCCGTGGGTAAGACTCCAAGTAGAGACTTCAAACCATGAAGAGCACCATGGTTCATAGTTTTGAGTCTACAAATTCACATTTTAGCCCGCGGATCACAGAGAGAAAGCTTCAATTATTCCAACAACACTCCAGATACAACAAATAGAAACTCCAGATTGCATGATAAAGAGCAGGGAAGACAAGAAACTAGTAAAAATTGCAAGGATTCCCAGCATGGCGGCACCCAACAGCAGAAAACCCTAAGTTTTTCCCCAAAAAATGAAATGCGAAAAAATGTATTTTGCCAAGTTTTACAAACTTTGGAATCCATTGAGTACAACAGTTAATGCCCTAGGTGACTATAGTTGCTAGGAAAAACTCTCCTAGTGCCATGATAGGGAGGCAAATATTTCAAAATGGGTCATGTTAACCATGGGTTAGATGTCATCTATGCTTTAGAGTTAGGGTTTTTGTAAATGTAGTCGGGGTGGATGTTTTGGGTTACATTTTTGATGGGTTTTTGAAATTTATTTTATTATAGGTTGGTGTATATTATATAAAAGATAAAAATCTTTAATAACCAACTTTAGGTGATCTCATTTACGAAATTGGCCATTGGGGGGCTAGATTTTAGGCACTAATTATGCCTCAAATTTAGAGATATGTTTTTGGAGGGGTAGTTGTTGAAGGCTACATTATAGGCATCTTTTGGGCCTTAAAAATAGGATGATCTTTCTGTTTGGATGAGAGTTTTGGAGGGAGCTCTCATTTTCAAGATTAGCCATATGGGCTATTTATTTGGGCTTGTACTTAATGTTAAGGGGTTCAGATTTGGTGGAAAAGAGGTTTTAGTGAACTATTTTGTTCCTATACCACTTTTTCATGCATTTTGTATCCACTGAGTTGCAGATCTTGGAGAAAAGGCTCAAAGTGAATTCATTGTTCCTTGATGCCTTGGAAATACTATTTGTAACCTACTTGTCAGATTTTTGGAGGATAATAAAGCAGATGATCTATTTTTCCTATATGTTCTTGAGTTTTGATTTCAGAATCTTGTTTCATCTTTCTTCATAAGTGTTATTCATTTTGGTAGCTAGGAGAAGTGAATGTTTATTATTCCTCCTCTACGTGGACAAGATCTATACCTCATGAAGAATATGTATGTTTGTTGACTGATTAAGTTATTTGTGATCTATACCCTAGTAGCCAAGTCTTTTAACCTATATGTTGATCAGAGATTCGAAGTATCAAAATGTGGTATATGAGTTAGGATTACTGCATTAGTTTTTTCCAAATAAAGTCTGTTTCCATTTTGGTGTATCACCCCATTTCCCATTCAGTTTTAAATCCTTCTTCCCTTTTCCCATTAAGTTACAAATCAGCAGGTGATATTCCATACCAAATAGGAGTCGGCCTAGAATCTGGAGACTCTTCCTCATCCATAGTTCACCCACAGCTAGAGGAAGTTTCCATTGTCAGATAAAATTTCCATGAAGCCTTAATGCCTGATTTAGGGTGACAATTCTAAGCCTGAACAGTTTTTGGCATGCCTGGTGGGACACATTCTTCAGTGAACGGGTCAAATTGCATTATATTACTTACTAGTTTTGGTGTGCTTTCAGCAAGATTCAGACCTTAAAGAGGTCACATTTCGCATATCTGGTGGATCCATGAAAGAAAGTCTACGGTTTCAAAATAAGAAAAGCTGGTATGTTTCAATGTTATTTTATCTTCTGATTTCCAGCCTTTCAGATGAATAAAGATGTCATGTTATCAAGGAGGGTATGCTTACCCAGATGGTCAGTTTCCAAGTTTTCCATCATTTCAAGAGAATCATTTTCAGTCTTATCAAGGTCAGCAATCCTAATATGATTTTCGTCATTCTACAAATGATAATGTGTCACAAAATAGAGATACTAAAAGTATGTTGCAGAATATGCTTATGCAGATTAAGGATAATAAAAGGCAGCAAGAATCTGAATTCCAACAAGAGCTGGACAAGCAGCTAGAGGAGCATGCTTATCAAGCCCATATTCAACAGCAGCAAGCATTAGCTCAGCAAGATCAAGGTCATCAGAGGTATCTTGCACAGCAATACAAGAGAAATGAAGCCAAGCTTGCAGGAGGGTTAGAAGAACAAAAGAAGGTTCATGAAGGAGTGTTGCAAGCTCAGAAGGATGCCTATGAAGAGTTGGAAGTCCAGAAGAATATTTGTGAAAAAGTGGTTCAAGACCAAAGAAATCTGATAAAAGCCATGTTTGATAGAGGTAATGAATTTCATTTAGAGAAAGAAAAAGAATTAAGGGCTCATGAGGAGTTTCATGAGAAAGAGTTTTGGGATTAGCAAAAGAAGATAAAGGTCTTGGCTTCTATAGCTGAAAAGTATAAGAAGAGCTATCAGATGCAGATTGAGAAGTATATCCAACTAAAAAAAGAGAAGGAGACCATTGAACAGAAGGTTGCTGATCTAAAGAAGGTTCTTTCTGAGCAAGATGTGACAAAGAAGATTGCAACAAATCAGAATAATTGTGTTGATCATAAAATACTTCTTCTGCAAATGAATAAGGAAGATGAAGAAGATGATCTTTTTTGGGATGAGATGGAGCAGTTCTGCTTGCATCTTGATGTCAAGCCCACATTTCTGGAAAGCACCTACGAGCTGCAGGAGATTATTTCCACTCAGCATAAAGAAGAGATCAATCAGACTGAAGCTTCATCCTAGGAACTTGAGTCTATCAAGGAGAGCTCCAAGTTCATTATCAGACAAGGCTTCCCAATCAGGCATCTTTTCAGAAAAGGGCCTGTTCCTAAGATTACAGTTTTAAAGAAACATATCTAGCATGATTATTCCCCTCAAATCTGCACTGGTATTAATCAAATCCAAGAGGTAGGTGATCTATTTTTTCACTTTCAGGATATGCTTCAAGAGTTTCAGATCCTTCAAGTTGTATTGCATATTTTTTAAATTGCCTATATGCATTCATCTCATCCGCTGTTGGTGAGAAAAGGAAAATATTTCAATGAGCCAGTAAATGGTTTTGTTTAGCAAGTATTGTGGCTGGTTTGGTTGGGGTTGGTTAGTTTTTCAGTTTCCCTAAGTGCTGTCAAGCACAATAAGGTCAGTTTTAGTTTTAGTTTTCCCTATTTTTAATAAGTCTTCAAGTTTACAAGGTATTCCAAGGTTGTTGTCCTAATCTGCAAACACAAGGAAATCATTCCTCAATGATCAAGGATACATCTACAATTTGTTGTAATGGAGTTTTGCTTTACTACCTCAAATCATAGAGAAACCCTCAATCATTGGGAAATGGTTTTCTTATATCCACAAATCAGGTTTAGGGTTTCCATAGGTGATTAACAGACTCAATGCCCAATGGAATGTTTTAGGCTACTGGTCCCAATGTCAAGTAGGCAGACATCCATCAAAAGTCGCCAGAATTGTTACCCAAATTTTTACATGCAGGATACAAGTCATAACATCAAAAATTTTGCATAAAGAAACATCTCTTTGACATTACTATTCAGCCAATGCAAATGAAATAGATTGCTATTACATTCATATTATCAGACAATTTTTGTACTCTAATTTTTTAAATTCACAATTTCAAATTTATAAACGATCATTACATTGTGCATTCATAATGAATGTATTAGACAAGTGTTCCTTCAAGGTCACATCTTGCATACTGAAACTTAGAGGACATATGCAGAAAATAAGGTAAGAGAAAGGCATGATGAAGTCTAGGGGTCTATGTATTCCCTTTAAGAGGTCTTATAGTCTCTTGAGTTGGTCATCTACATCATCTGAAGTCTTCATGTCTTGGTTGTCGTGGTCTTGTCTCTGTCTGTCCTCCATCCTAGGTCTTCTGTTGGTCCTGTTTCCTACAGCATCATGGTGAAAAATATGTTAGATCCAATTGGATCTAAGCAATACATAAAAGCCTAAAAGATACCATGCATCAGTCAAACTCCCTGAACTGCATATTTACTAATGATATCAATGTGATAGAAAGATAGGCATTTGCATTGAAAAAATAATAATATCAGAAAGACATATCTTTATGAAAATCCTATGCTATATTTGAAAGATGCAGTGAGTGTCACGAGCCTCTGCTCGAACTTCACAAATATGCATTATTAAAGAAATGTTCAAATGCAGATTTCAACATTAATGTGCAA
The DNA here is from genome assembly GCA_018584345.1 of Thuja plicata. Classification (NCBI taxonomy): domain Eukaryota; kingdom Viridiplantae; phylum Streptophyta; class Pinopsida; order Cupressales; family Cupressaceae; genus Thuja; species Thuja plicata. The sequence goes on from MU226995.1 coordinate 226,458, forward strand.
GAAAATGATTGAACTATAGTGTGTCAATGTGAGTTGTGCATATGAAATGCAGTACATGACAAGTTGCTACAGGGTGCATGCATATTGTTACAGGTTTCAACACTATGGATGCTAATAGTTGAATGCTAGAAGAGTAAGAACAGTATTATCAAATGCTGTTATAAAATATGCATAAGAGAGAATAAATGAGCAAGATTCGAGCTTTCAAAGACTGGATTATGCATATGAAGATGCAGTTTTAAACAGTGCATATATATGTAAAATAAAATGATGGTACTGTGTAAAGTATATAAGATATGTGTCACTATTATCTAATGCTAAATATGCAGATATCAGAAGTAGCATACACAGAGAGATGTTCAAATACTATAAAGATATGCCAGATTGTAAGGTAAATAATGATGCTATTTAGAATATTTTGTCAAAAGCCCAAGTAATGATGGTAGGTATAATAACAATGTTACTATGTAATGCTACCAAGTACATATTTAAACAAGTTCAAATGCAATGCTTTGTGCAAAGAAATGGAAGATAACAACAATTTTGCTTTGCATATTCACATGACTCAAGTGTTGTACATATATGTAAATGCTATTATTATTTATGTTATTCATGTTGGAATGACACTATGGAATCAAAATATATATATGCATATGTGTAATAGAACTATGCAGATAAAAAGAGAGTATGCATATTTAATGGCGCTGTCCTCTATTTCTAAATGTTGCCCATGGGAGTCACGAGCCTGTGCTCGAACGCCATGGGTAATATAGCAACTACAGATAGTAGGTGTTCAGACACCATGAGCATCAAAGATAGATACAAACATCCATTGGAGATGACATCTTGAACAACATGCATCAACATAAAGCTTGAGCTCAACTCTTAAAGACACAAAGACAGCTTATGACAACTGCTCGAGCACGAAATCATGGGAAATAACAGACAAAATGAATGGAGTCTACAACAAAAACTAAAGCTATGGAGTCCATTTCTTATTCAAGGGATGACAGCTTGCAGGTATTTTGTATTTACTTCCAAGAAGAGTGTTACAAAGTAAAGCAAACAGAGACATAACTCGAAGAGAAGCTACAGATTTCATGTTGTAGAAGAGGAGTAAACAACATGTTTAAATCAAAGAAAGACATAATGGTAACGTGGCATGAAGAGTTACTTACCATGGAGTCAAACTATCATAGCATGTGGGTGAATACTCCAGTCAAAGTGTAGAGGGTATGAAGAAAGAGCAGTTGATTGAGGCCCGAGCTTCTTACGGGATCCACAAAGCAACGCCATGCATTGTAGCGCATAACTCCAGTTTAAAGCTAGAACTCGTGATCCAAAATCAAGCCAAGGATGGCGCCATATATTATGGTGTATAAATTCAATGAAAAGCCCGAGCTTCATGCTCAAAATATGGGAAGACATGCACAAACAACGTGTTATTATGTAAAATATCGCATATTTAGTCAAGAGCCCGATGCTTTGTATCTAACTCCATAGCAGGAGCCCACAAATCAACAAGTAGAGGTCACATGTGGCAGAAATCCTGAGTTCATAATAGAGGTGACTCCATATTACAACTAGGGCCCATGGGTAAGACTCCAAGTAGAGACTTCAAACCATGACGAGCACCATGATTCATGGTTTTGAGTCTCCAGATTCACATTTTAGCCCGCGGATCACAGAGAGAAAGCTTCAATTATTCCAACAACACTCCAGATATAGAAAATAGAAAATCCAGATTGCATGATAAAGAACAGGGAAGACAAGAAAATAGTAAAAATTACAAGGATTCCCAGCATGGTGGCATCCAACAGCAGAAAACCCTAAGTTTTTCCCCAAAAAATGAAATGCAAAAAAATGCATTATGCCAAGTTTTACAAACTTTGGAATCCATTGAGTACAACAGTTAATGCCCTAGGTGACTGCATTTGCCAGGACAAACTCTCCTAGTGCCATGATAGGGAGGCAAATATTTTGAAATGGGTCATGTTGACCGTGGGTTAGATGTCGTCTATGCTTTAGAGTTAGGGTTTTTGTAAATGTAGTTGGGGTGGATGTTTTGGGTTACATTTTTGATGGGTTTTTGAAATGTATTTTATTATAGGTTGGTGTATATTATATAAAAGATATAAATATTTAATAACCAACTTTAGGTGATCTCATTTTCAAAATTGGCCATTGGGGGGCTAGATTTAGGCACTAACTATGCCTCAAATTTAGAGATATGTTTTTGGAGGGGTAGTTGTTGAAGGCTACATTATAGGCATCTTTTGTGCCTTAAAAATAGGATGATCTTTCTGTTTGGAGGAGATTTTTGGAGGGAGGTCTCATTTTCGAGATTATCCATATGGGCTATTTAGTTGGGCTTGTACTTCATGTTAAGGGGTTCAGATTTGGTGGAAAAGAGGTTTTAGTGAACTATTTTGTTCCTATACCACTTTTTCATGCATTTTGTATCCATTGAGTTACAGATCTTGGAGAAAAGGCTCAAAGTGAATTCATTGTTCCTTG
>MU226995.1:258052-292092 GCA_018584345.1 Thuja plicata
CAACCGTTCATCTCCCCATCTCTGGGATTGATCTCAACCGTTCATATCATCACCAAATCCTATATAATAAACCCTTCATAACCATTTGAAGGGTCCAGGATTTCAAGCTCTCGTGCGCCATTACTCTATCAGTTTGGTTCTAGCATTCAAGCTATCTTGCGACCACACACACATTTCAATTATTGAATTCTCAAAGCTTCTCAAGTCATAGACGCTACCCCGCCAATACTGAGCATCAAGAACATCATTTCGGAAGGAGTAGAGAGAAACAATAGAAGCTTCAAGCATCATGGGGTTTGCATTTATTTGTCTTCCTTTTTCTTGCTTGTACATTTTATTGCTCACGTTTTTGTTATTCATTTAGTAGTCATTATATACTTGATTTGCATTCGTTTGTAAACCTTTGCTACTAACCCTCGCCTTTGGAAAGCTGTGGGAACCGGAAAGAGAGGCATACAATTTCCAACAATTGGTATCAGAGCTAAAGGTAGCGAAAACTTTAGTGGCGATTATTCGCCAATTGGTGAATGTCGCATGTCGCCAAGCGAGGAATTGGTGATTTTTTTTCATATATTAGATTCACCCTATCGCCCAACAATTATTAATATTGGGTCCAATGCCCAGGCCCATCGTCCATCGCTTTATTTAATTTTATACTTTTCTTACACATTATCGCCAATGGAATCTAATTTTTGGTCCCCGTAAATTTTAAAAATTCACCTATAATTTATACGCGACCCAAATGGACGGCCTACATTCGCCAATAGTTTTATACATATATTTATAGGTGGACCCAAATTTGCCTGGCATTTTGCGAATGTGTGTCTCCACCCGACCCAAATTCACCAACTTTATTAATCATACCTTCATACTGGACAACCCATAATCGCCTCGCAAATAACAAAAGACGTGTTAAAATTATGCGGGCTTCACCAAATTTGTATACCTTGACCTAAAAGCTCCCGCCAAATTTGCCAAATAAGGATAGTATAAAAACATTTGACCGATAGTGAAGTTTCAGACTATTGAGTGCAACTTCATACTGCATTGGCGAGTAGCGACTGCAATTTAATTTCAGGCAAAGGTAAGTGACACTTATTCTGCGACTCTATAATTTTGAGTTAATTATTATTTAGTGGTAACCAGTTAGCAAACACTGGTGACTAGGGAGACCTCAGACATGATTTTAGGGCCACTAAATCCATAATCATATTTATATATATTATAGTCTATTGTCACTTCTTCAACAATTTAACATTTTTTTGTAGTGGAAGTCATTAGAGAATGGAGATGTCGAACAAGAATAAGGGTAAGGCTCCTGCAAGTGGGAAAAGCCAAGAGAGGCTAGCAAAATGCAGAACCTTATCATCGTACTTATTTCATGGTGTTGGAAATGTTTCTGTCCAAAATTGGGAAGTTGCTTCATCACAAGTAGATTTTGAAGATTCACAACCTGAAACTATATGACATATTGAAGAAGTAGGCGGACCTGATATCTCAGATCATGATGAACTCAAAGATGATTTTCAGTTAAATACCCAGAGTACCCATAATGATTTATTTGACTTGGATGAGACTGAGAATGTCAGAGATGATGGTGGTGCAAGAAAAATGAAAAGAAAAAATAATTCAAAGAAGGATAGGGAATCAAAAAATGATCGGAAGTGGGAGTTGTCGAGGAATTTTCCAATAGAATGGGTGTCAAAGTATCCATTCATTAAACCAGTGGACAATCCAATTGAAGTTCAGCCTCCGATAGAATGCAGATGTAAGATTTGCACCAAGATAAATAAGAAGGAAAAGAGGTTGCAGTTAAAAATCAACACCATAGAGAAGCATATGGGTAAAGTTTACGAAAAGAAAACCATAGATGGAATTGAAAAATCAGTGATAAGATGGAAAACAAAGGATGAATCTCTGCATGTTAGGAATGCATAATTATATGAATTTCAGCTAAATATACAGATGAAGCCTGCTCAAGTCTATTGAATCTTGTTTTGGAAAAGCATTGTAAGTAGAACTAATGGGAAAAGTTATTCAGTTAAGTGTTGTTTTCAATATTTTGAGTAGAGGGCATCCTATGATAGACTACCCATCATTGAGAACTTTATTACACTTTCTGAAAGTTTGTAACTATCCTAACAGTCATTGGTCTGTAAATAGTGGATGGGAATGGGCAAGTTGTCTTGCCGATGTTGAAAAAGAGGATCTAAAGGTAAAAATTAAAGAGTCAAATTTTACTGCATTGTCTTTAGACAAGGTTGCAATAGTAGATGATACTTTATGGGTATGCGTGCATGTTTATACTATAAAAAATTTTGTCCACCAACCTCATCTACTAACTATTGCTAAAATGAAGGATAATTTGACAGCTGAAAATCTATTTGAACTAGTAAAGAGATCTCTAATTGAATATGGAGTTATAAATGACATGATGATATCCAATAAGTTGGTGTGTGTTGGAGCGGATGGAGCTTTAGTAATGCAAGGCCACAGGGGCAGTCTTTGCACAAAGATACAATCTTCTTATGCACCCTACATTACTCCCATTCACTACATGGCCCATAGAATGAATCTAGCTTTTGGAGTTGTTAGCAAGCATGGTTGAATACAAAAAATTGAATCTTTAATCAAAAAGCTCTACCAATACTTTTGTCGAAGTCTGAAATGATTGAGGGAATTTCAACACTTTTCCGAAGGACTAACTGACGGGAACAAGCTTCTAAAGGATAATGATACTAGATGGATCTCTTTGGATGGACCAGCGCATCGAGTGTTTTCAGAATATCAATCATGGCTTGGTATAATGAACTCAAGTCATGAATAAGCAGGGCTACCCAAATTTCCTAAGCTGCTATGATGCTTAAGTAATGTAGAGACACTCTTAACGTTAGCAGGTCTTCTCCCCTTACTGGAGGAAATGAGAAATATAATGAAAAAGGCCCAGTAAAGAGAAATGTATATTGCAGAATATGCTCCACTTCATAAATTGGCATGCATGACGCTAGATGATCTCTATCGATCATGTGATGATGTGAAATTTTCCAGCTGGCTAAAAATTACAGATTTGGGCAATCCTGACAACTTTTTAAAGATCAGTGTAAATGGGGAGTTATGTACAGAAGTACGTGCAGTTGAGATACCAATGTACTACTATGCAAGGGTCAAGTTCGAGGAACTAGGAAGGAACAACAAGAAGCGAGTATCAAGTGTTAAAAGGGAAGATTTTACCAAGATCGTTGATCTGTCCTCAGAGATTAGAGTAAGATTCCCTCCAGTAAAAATACTTGAATCCATGTCTATTGTGTTTCCTCGATATTGGAGTTTCAACAATTCAAAGGATTATCGAAATAAGTTACTAACTTTGATAGATCATTTTTGCAAAACCAAAGAGTTAAATGGAGTAACTCTAAATAGAATTTTTGATGAATCTCATTTGAGAGAACAATCGGTCTATTTTTCATAGACAATGAGGGAACAATATAATATTATGCAGAACGCCCATGAAGATGGATCGGAAGCAAGGCTTTGGAAATATCTAGTTGAGAGAAAAATGTTGATTGATTCAATATCATAAATTTTCAAGCTTGTTGATTTATGTCTAACCATGATATTGGGGTCGGTGGAGGATGAGAGAGTTTTCAGTGCTTTGGGGTTCCTAAATTCAAAGCTAAGAAACAAACTAGACAAGAATGTGGAAAATTTCTTGAGGCTCTATACATCCAGGTATGAAGTTCATAATTTTCCTTATAATAGGGCACTGAAATTGTGGAGGAAGAAATGTCAGAGAAGAGGGTTGGGCAACATTTCAAACCATAGTGGGATTTCCAGAGACAATGATGTGACTTTCATTGACTCATGTACTGGTACTGGTAATGCTAGTGTTGAACTTGAGTTAAGCGGAGGTATGCAGAGTGCAGAAAACATATCAAAGAACCAAGGAGTCTATGAAGTTGATGGCGATGAATCTGAGGATCCTGATAATGAGAAGATGTGGCAACTTGAACCTTTGTAGAAGTAGCAGGTCCTAGGTATTTATTAAAATTTTTGCTTCAGTCTACTGTCAGTTTCTGTATCTCATCATCATTCATCAATCATGTATAATATCATATTCCAATGTCAAAATTCAAAAACATGAATGTGGTTGATAATCTCATGAATTCTACAATTAATAATGGTTTTCTTTTGCATTATTCAGCTCATATGGTACAATTCTTAAAGATTTTTTTTTTTTTGAAAACATAGCAATTCATATGATACAATTCTTAGAAATAGAGATTCTCATTAATTAATTTATAAATATGACACAATGTAACAATTCATTCATTAATAGTAGTAAGAAGTAGAACACAACTCTATGTGATTCTGTTTGCAAAAGTGAATTGACAATGAATTATGACTCAAGAGTTAATACCCAATTTTAATTTCATTACCCTTAGAAAATGACCTTGAATTCCCTTTTATAGAAACAAGGGAGCAACAATAGCTTCAGGTCGATTTGTCTAATGTGAAGTCTCAAAATCAAAATCAGTAAGAGTCAAGACCAGTACACCATCTCTACAATTGTACATTTCTGCATTTCATAGGACAGTTTAGTAAATTAGAAATAGCATTATAGCATCTGCTACATTGATCCTGTTAAAAAAACAAAGTTCAAAATTGTTACTTTTAACTCAATTCAAGCCAATAGATATATAATATAGAGATGATTGAAACTGAAAGTACTTTCACATACTATTTTTGATTAGATGATTTTGCCAGTTTGTTTAATAAGCTCCATTCTACATCATTTGGAAGGTTAATATTTGTCAAGTTATAGTAGATGAACTGCAACCTTGTTAGCTATTCATACTTGTTAGACTGACTTGAAAGCAATGATCCTTCCAATACTGCATTCAAATTTGTCAATGGTTTGATGCAATTTGCAATGCCTTCATGAGTTGTCTCCTGGGGAAGCTTGCCTAAATCAGTCCTCATTGTCTCCTCCAACCTTTTTTTGTAAGATTCTCTTCCAACAAAATTTTTTAATGAGTTACTAGGACCAGGACTCGGCAAACCATGACCTATCATTTCAGTTGTTGTTTGATTCATCTTGGCAAGCTTTATCTCAAATAAGGCAAGAGTTTCCTCTACTTCCTTTAGTTTCTGACATTTTTGTAAGACAGAGGTAGCTTTTATTGATGCAAGAGCGTAGTCATGAATACCCTTTCTTGCCAAATGCCTGTCACTGGTTGTGTTGATTTTATTCCAAATCTGTTTTGCAATTTTCTCTCTCTCGCAAAAATATTTGTTCTTGTCAATGTGCTCTTTGAGCTTCCCAAAAACATCTCTAAGACTTTCATTCAATTCAAACCAATCACACAACCTATCACCAGTCACCTTTATTTTCCCCCAAAGGTCTTTTTTTATTTTCTTGACAGTATTTTTCATTTTTTCATTTTTTTCGTAAGTTTTAATTGTCTTATTTGCCTTATTTAGCTCTTCCCTCAATTCTGAAAACTGGTGTTCACTCTTTTTTTTATTTTCTCTGCTTCCTCTTCCCACTGGCTTGCTTTCTCTTCCCACTATTTTTCTTTTACCCTCTCATCCTCCAATTCTTTCTTTAATTTATTGTTTACTTGTGCCCCACTCTCCACGCTTTTGTATAAATTTAATGAGTTTTTTCATCCTCAAGATTTTTATTGCTCTCTTCCAATTTTTCCCTCAAAAATTTTAGTTCTGCCTCCATATGTTCTTGCTGACCAATTTCTTCTTTATAGGATGAATTTTTTATCCTTTTCTCTAATTCTTTGCACCTGTTATCTGTTGCTTTCTCTTTTGCATTTTCATTTGTCGGGTCTTCCTGTAACTTTTCTATTCTTCCCTAAAGATTTCCATTCTCTCTCTCCAACTTCATCACTGAATTGTAGACAACCTGGTTGGTCATTTTTGACACATTTATCTTGTCCACATTTTTAATTTTTGATAAATCCATTTGGAGGGTGCTAACTTGAAATTCAGATGGATCTATTTGACTCTCTGGTGGATTGGTATCTCTAGTTGGGGGCATAGCAACCATGAACTCCATCATTTCTTTCTTTGGGTCATATGTGGGAAATAACCTATTCGATGTAGGTTCTACATCACGCGCTACAACAACTGCATCCCTCTTTAATGTCTTAGTATTTTTTCTATTCCTATTTTTTGTTTTTTTAAAGTTAGTTACAAAATCATTGTAATGAAAATCAGGGTTTTTTGACACAATTGAATGTTTGAAAAGTGAAATAGAACTTGCAGCGATGTACAAGCTTCCACATGTGCTTATAATAATTTCACCATGAGGATTAGTAACAGTAACATCCTAGCCATTACAAATGTATTATTTGGACTGTTTGGAGGGTTTTGTCCTAAAGGTCTGGCAATTGTTGGACTCATAGTCATAGACACCATTAGCATTATTTTCATAACCTTTTGATTCTTTACACTGCCTTGATCTCTGGGATCCACTAATTTTGTGTCCAGTTGTAATGTCCTTTTCAGACCACTAGTACTACACATGCCATCCCCACTAGTGGTAGTGGCACTTGATTTAGAGTGAATCTGAGTGCTTGACAAAGGTGGAACTAGATTTGAAGCTGGAACAAATGAAGGTGCAAGGGTATGAGACTGGGTAGTACCTTTTTCTAAGGAACTTCCAATTACTAGTGCTCTACCATGTTTTGGTGGAGTAGATGTGGAAATTGGATACCAATTCCCTTCTCTTGTGGGACCCAGACCACCCCTACCTGGAAAACCCTTTTTTTCTACCATGTCTGCCCCTTTGCCATATTTTTATTTTGTGGACACACTAACTCTAGTAGAAATTGTCACAGAATCCTACCCATCAAAATTATTATCTTGATCATCATAATCACTAGGATGTGCTTGAACTAGATACTCTGCATACAAATTGCTAAATGTTTCATCCTCGTCCATATCATAAAGATCTGTAGAGGTCTTTGGCTCACTGAGATTCTTCCTCATTTCCCAAAAATCTTTAATTTTGGTTGTAGTCCAATTATCATCTTTACATTGAAGCACTATTTTGTTTGAAATAGCTTTTGTAGATGGTTGAGTAGCTTGCTGGTAGAAATTGTAGGATGTCTTGTGCTGCACTTTTCCTTTCTGCTTGTGCAATGCAATAATTTGTGATGACAAATACTTGTATTGAAATATTATTTTCAGCGGCATATTTCTCCATCTCTTTTTTGACCTCATCCAAGGACTCCATGTTTTAAAAGATTTCTATCAATGGCATAATCTCGTGTTGACATTTGCTTGCGGAGCTCCCATTCGCTCTAAACTTTGTTCCAATTATGGTTAGTGGATCATATTGCCAGTGACTATCAACAACAAAGTGAAAAATTGAAAAAAAAGCCTCTGTGACTTTGAATCCTCTTCTCTCAAATGTGAACCCTCCTAATGAGAAAGGCAAGGAAGGAAATATCATTTTCTTTTGCTGACCATTAAAGAGTGCATTTGTGCTCTCCATCTGCCAAACATATTCCAATGCAAATAGCCTCTCTGTAACATGTATTGGAAGTTTGTAGGGTTCTACCAATGAACTGTAAAAACCTTAACACAGTGTAGTCTTCCATGAAGTACCGGTCAGCCAATTGTATTTGACTTCCGAGTTGAATGCAACTCTACAAGACACAGGCAATCTAGGTAACGGAGTGCCTATGATTTTATGATACATTGGTGCCAAAAGTAAGTCTACAAAATTGTTATAGTTCCTTTTGTTATCACTCATCCTTATGTGATGTGTCCATTCATATATTGCATTTTGGACCTGACTTTGAAGCTTGTTTATCTGAAATATTACACGATGCTTTGCTAAAATAAGATAGCACAAGTAGGTTGTGAACCTAAATGTCTTCTGTGAACCTCTTTTAATCATTAGTAATTGTTATTGCATGCAATGAACAATGTTCTCAATAAAATTATATTTTAATGGTTAATTTTCATAATGAATATGAAAAATCATTTCAAGAATGCTGGCACCCACTTCTTTTTTACTATCCAATCCCAAACAAAATGCTAGCAAGGAAATACTATCCTGAACCCATTGCACAAAAATATCATAATCATAAGGAGGCTTATGATCAGGATCCAGACTAGAACTGCTTGTTATTCCTCTGATATATGAATCTTTATGTTTTGCATCTATTTTTTCATAACTCTCTGCCAGCTTTCCCAGGTCAATGTGCACGTTTGATTTTTGTGCTTCAAACCCTAGGTCCAACAGACTAGCAAATTCAGTCTCTATTATCGATAAAATTTCCTCCTGAGTATTTTTATTTACAATTGCTTTTCTATTTTCATCATAATTTTTGGCGCAAAGCATGAAATTTTTTGGAAAAGGGAATACTTGAAGTAACACCATGTGTTCTTACCCAACAACCCATGGTGCAATTTTATTTGTCTTTGCCTCTAACATGTTGTTAAATGGACAAAAATTTGAATCCTTCATTAGATCTTTCCACTTATTTTCAAGTGCAAATCTAATTTCCATGATTCCCTTATTTCCATGGATAACAAGATAAAAAATATCATGGAATTCATCATTGAAACCTGGTGTTTTAACCACTTTGTGTAATTCTATTATCTATGTTTCCTTTCTTTTCCCTTTACTCGTACTCTTGGTATTTTTTTCCCATCGTGGACCGTGGTATACTAGTATTACTATTTACTTGTACAATAATTTAAAAATTTCTACACAGTTCACAGCTACAATTTACAGGCATGTTTGAAAATTCAACCCTAATTCTACGACTACAATCTAAACAGTAAACCTCTAGATTTGAAAAATTTAAAGGGTGGGATGTGGGTGTTCAGGATTTTACCTAGAAATTCAATTTGTGCAGACTATGAGTGGGCAGAGAGCTAAGAGACTGTTGCATTCCTCAATCCTCAACCTAGAAGTCGTAACCCCTTTCTGAATCTCCAATACAGTATACTAGTAAGAACTGAAAATATAAAAACTTAGGTTAAAATTGTACAATAGTGAGTATTATTGAATCGCCAGTCATGATTCATCACTCATGTTAACTTTTATTGCTTCTCAAGATATCTGAGGTCACAAGGACACATGTCACTTAATTGTTTGGCCTGCAGTCAAATTGATCTTATTACTTATTAAATGTTAAGTTACTCTTTTACTCCAATTATGATTTTAATTAAACTTAGCTGAGTGTACACATTTCATGATTCTGGAATAGATTTGCATAAATGGCTTTCTTTATGGACACCCTGAGCTCATACATAAACAATGCCTATTCTATATTAAAGATTATAAAGCCTTTTGCAGAATATGCATGTTGTTGATAGTAGTTTTTTGCTATTTGTGGTTAAACCCTAATAGTAACCTTCTAATCAGCCTATGTATTGGATAGTGAGTGATATTGCAGAGATCATTAGGGTATGTTAAGTAAGTGTCAGTTTAAAGCTTTGAGAGATCTAAATCTATTTGGTGCATCACCTTTTCAAGTTTTATTCATGCAATTTTAGTTATAGTTTCTCCCTTTCCCTTTTTCAAAATCAGGGGAAGATAGTACAAAATTGATACCCAAATTCAATAGGAACCGGCCTAGAATCTGAAGATTCTTCCTCATCCATAGTTCACCCATAGCTAGAGGAAGTTTCCATTGTCAGATAGAATTGTCTAAAGCCTTAGTGCCTGATTTAGGGTGACAATTATAACCCTGGACATGTAACAAACAAGGTCACAAGTCTTTTGAGTGCAGAACTAAGAAATAGAACCATGCTGAACAACTAGCTAAAGAAATTTTTGGTTGGGATTACAACACTTGGAGCAGATGTTGTCACTGTGGTGAGTATGGGCACATTGGTGAAAATTGTGCAAAGACTCATCTCAGAAAAAGGAATCCTACTAAGAGATGTTATGTGTGTAAACAACTCAGTCATCCAAGAAAGAATTGCATAAACAGAGAAAAAGTGGATAGTGGTTTTGAGAAAGGAAAAGAAAAAGTTTCTCAAATCAGAACTCAGATGAGTCAGTAGTGGGTAAGGAAGTCTCCTGAGAATTCAGACCAAAACAATGAAGGATCTAATGGCACCCAAAATAGTGAGTTGGGTGGATCCACCATCTCCAAATAAATATGCAAGGAGACAACTAGAACTATGTATGCAAGCCATCATACATCAGTTCTAGATATGCTAGAAAGTCCAAATATGCATATTGATGCACTAGGACACATTATGGTTCTAACCAAGTTAGGATCTCAGTTACATCTGAGTTACACAGGCTTAACTAAGTTAAGTTGGGTTGTATGGTTTTGAAGATGTAAAGGTTAGTTTTTTCCGAGCTTCTGAGAAAGTCTGGGAGAACTACTCGAGTTGTCACAACTACCAAGTATGGAGAATTTAATGAAAATCTATGATGAAATTTCTCATAAATGGTGGAATAAAAGGGTTATTGTTTACATTTTACAGAGTGATTAAGAGATATTAGCGATTGCAGAGTGAATTTGTGCTTGAAAGATTCAGTTACAGTGAAGTTTTATCAATCCTCCGAGCGATTATGGCATCTTCATACAGCAGCAAGGTTAAGAAAGGACTCAAGATGTTGGTGAGGAACGTTGTCTGTGAACCGCCAAAGTTTAAACTTTATCCTATGATTTCAGAAGAGACAGATCTAATGGGATCTCATTCCCAAATTCCTCTGAAGGTACTGTTAATCAAAGACATCTGAGCTTTCTATCACTACAACATTCAGCAGCTAGGGACACTGGATATGAATCAAGCATATGAGAAGATTTGTGAGGACAGGAATTTGAATCTAGAACATAAACACCTTGAAGTTAAGGTTTTGACTCATATCACGCATATGCCATAGGAATTTTAGATAAAGTGGATTAGGTTTGTTCTGAGTCGTGTTCACCATGTGAATCTCTAGTTGGAGCAACTAGTGAAGATCACCAAGACAATGGTACACCGTGTGACAGGGTACCCAATGCTTGACAAACCAAAAGCTACCTAAATCCTACCTCAGGATGACCTAGAAAAGAAGACTCTTGCCAAGTGGGATGGAAGAGACATGAGATTGAATGGAGTCACAGATATGGAATTGAAGTTTGGTATTCATGTAATTGTGCACAAGATATACAATTCTAGCCGACCATAAAGTGTACCATGTGAGGTTGTGGACTTGGCATGCAAAGTGGTCAAGAAAAATATTGCATTTGACCTTATCGATTTGTAGCTTATTCAATTGAGAAAAAACATGGAGAGCATCTGGGCATCAAAGACCAATCCATGTAAGTTTGGTTCACTCTTGGTATGCATATTCTTTTATGTTTAGAAGTTTTTCCCTTCCAAAGGCACAATTGTATGGAGAAAGGACAGACCCATAGTTTATCAGATAAATGAATTCATAGCAGAATTAGGAGATAATTTTGAAAGCGTCATGGATGCATACTTTGATAATTTCAAACAAAAGATGTAGAATAGGTTCAAAATTCCTAAACAATTGGTAGAGGACTATAAAGATGATGTTTTTTTTCTAGTTTACTATGACAAAGTGTACATTCAAGCAGTCAAGCCTAGGGTTTCATGGGTGAAACCTCTTGCATATGAGGTTAACATAGATAAAACCAAAGACATAATTTAATCTCTTGTGAATGATCTTCTTGATCCTAAAGCACCATACTTTGGTACTTATGAAGAAGCCAAGAGCATAATTTTGTTAGAGATTGAAATTCCTAAGATCTTGAAGAGAGGAAGGAAGAGAATTGAGAATATTGGAAAGAAATATGGAAAGTCTTCTGACTCTCCTTCAATCACTGAAAGAAAAGGAGATGACATAAAGATAGAAGATGATGAATCTAAGAAAGAAGAAGAAGATGTAGAAGCAGAGCCTCCTAAGAAGAAGAGGCTATCCCCCAAGAAAAAACCTAAGGCCTCTACCCCTACTTTCACTAGATCCAGAAGAAAATTGAAATTGCCTAAGGAGGATGAAGAAGAAGAAGATACATTCATATTTAAGAAGCCACCACCTACCTTTGAGAAGAGGATTGAAGATTTGAAAGGAGGAAGTGTTTGGGATCTCTCAAATCATTGAAGTATGCAACCAGAACTAAAAATAAGTAGAAGATGATTGAGGATGCAATAGTAGAGAAAATGGAAACATGGAAGTATGATCCATCTGAGTTGAAAATTCATATGACTAAAGACCTTCTCAAGGCAGTCACCATTCGCTGACATAATGTAGTACAAACTAAAAAGGACATTAGAATGGAAACCTTGAAGCAAGTCATGCCTACTATAACTAGTAAAGAGGCAAAATATGCTATGACTCAGTATGAAAGTAATCACACTCCAAGGTTTAGGACATTTCAAATCTTAAACAATAAAATAGAGGATGTTGTGTAGGCCGCAACAAAGATATGGAAGACAGTTTTTGAAATCAAGGAAGAAGATAAGGCAGAATAATAGAGTACAGACCCTCTTGTGCAAGATAAAGAGGATGAGTTACCTGAGGTTCAAACCATTGAAGAATCTAATGTTGAACAGATTGCAGTAGAGGTAATGGAATCCCTGCTCCAATCACGTATTTAGAAAATCATATCTTTGAGCATGGAAAAGACTACAGAATCTACATCAAGTCAAGTAGGAACCGAGAACCAGGCTCCACCTACTACTGGGCAAAGCCAAACCGAGTCACAGAAGGATACTGTGAATGTATCTATAGTTGATACATATTTTACAGTTGGTGCAAAGAATGTCAATGACCTATTACAACTGAATACTGAGGAGAACACTAAGGTTGGAAAGGATAAGGATGATGATGGGAAAGGTAAAGAAATCATTCCTTCCAAGGTCAAGGGTAAAGAAAAAATCACTGATGAAATTGATCTCGAGGAAAGTGATTCCTAATTGGGATCTTTCTAAATTGACAACTGAGAAAATGGATATACTTGGTGAGTTGTGGAAGAAAAGAGCAAGGCAACAGAAGCTCTGAGCTAAGAAGAAAAGGAATAGAGTACTGGAAGATATCAAAGGTATATTCCTTGATTCTTTAGAAATTGAAGTCAATGAGAATGACTCTATTATGGACCAAATTGTTGACATAGTTCACAAGTTCAACACAAATCTTAATGGTCATGATAAATTACTGCAGAAGGCAGAAAGGAAGTTTGAGAATAAGGTTCTAGAGAAAGTTGCAAGTAAGATTGCAATAGATCAAGTGAATCTAAAAACTATCATTAGCTCTCTAGAAACCACTGTAAACAATGGTGTATCATTATTTGTAAAGTTGAGTGACACTTCCAACTTTATCATAGGATAAAAGAAAAGCTGACTAAAATTGATACAGATTTGAAGGCAAGTGCAAACCAGATGGCACTCGACCCTAGTTTGAGTTCAACACATTTTTTGAAGATCGAGTATCTGACATATATGCAGGCAGAGCTACTAAGGGAAGAAGCAAGAACAAGGGAATCCCTTATAGCTATACATAGCCAACTCCTTCCACACATGGATGTCATGCAGAAACATATTGCTCATGCAAAGACACTCATTTATGATAACAACTTTTCAGCTGCAGAGCTTATGATGGAGTTGTCAACAAAGATTCAGATTGAGTTGCACATCCTGAAGGTGTTGCAAGACAATTGGGACAACACTTTTTCTCAAATTTTGAGGGTACATAGTGATTTCTTTTCCTACTTTGGTATTACCTTGTAGATATATTTTTTGGATTTGTGTCAAAAACAAGGGGGAAAGTTATTGTATACAGAGGAAAAGATAGAATATATACAAAGGATTTGATGGAATATATATATATATATATATATATATATATATATATATATATATATATATATGAGGAAATACATGTACCGAGTAGAGGAAGATATACATAGCACAAAATCAAAATAGTTTTGAAAAATAAAAAACAGAACCAGTTGCAACCAAGTTGCAGAGCAGTTGTCAAAACCCGAGCAAGTGCCCAAGCATATGGTAAGGGGGAGTTTTGACTCGGAAGTTTGAGCAGTTTTTGGTATGATAAGTATTTTTGGCCACTAATTCCAAAGGGGGAGATTGTTGACCTTATGGTAATACTTGTTGTCAATTAGTGCCAAAACACTTAGTCATTATAGTGTTGACCGAGCCAACAACTTGAAGTGCAACCCAAGCAGTTGCATTGTAGCCCGAGTAGTGGCAGTGTTGACTGAGCAGACAGTGGAAATCAGTATCACCCAAGTCACTAGTACTACCTGAGAGATCAATGTGATCAGAGTACACAGTGTAGCTCGAGTTCCAGAGATTGGCAGTTTACTATTTTTCCCAAGTGTCGGCATATTGCCCGAGTGTTAGTATATCACCCGAGTGGATTACTGGACCCGAGTATCAGTATTGGGCCGACTTAGTTGTTATTGTTGGATATTAATTTATCTTATGAAAGCCGACTTACAGAGGTATTTTATTTGGATAAGATATATATGTAAGATATTGTGTTTATCCAAATGTGTGTTAAATAAGTATATATGCAAATATGAAGTGGCAGACTAATTAAGAAGGCTACAATAGTAAAAGGAACAACAGAGACTCATCTATCACATTCAGGTGATTAGTATTATATCATTGGATCTCATTCAGATAATTAGAGTTTCTTATCAGATCAACCATTGTTTCATCCTAATAGGTGCATCAACAAAATCCTTTAACCGGGTGGACTTAATAGTCCTTTTCAAATCTCCCAACAAAGTTGCATACTTAATTGTATTGTACAAATCCTTTCACAAGGTGGACCTAACAGTCCTTATTGCTCCTAATAGGGCAGGCCATTAGAAGTGGTCAATTGTAAGCTTTAACAAGATAAATTTATACTACAGTACTAAATCTTGTAGGTACCATCCCCACCCCAGTTTTACTTTCTATTTGGAAGGTTTCTGGGAAACCAAATATCGTGTCAAGTGTTGTGGATATTTATTGCTTTTCTATTTCATGCATACAATTAGATTAGACAATATAATAAAGGACAACAAAGAATAAGTTTTATTGGTTCCTGATTCACCCCCCCCCCCTCTCAGTCNCCTGATTCCCCCCCCCCCCCTCTCAGTCACCTAGCCTCAATATATTTCCAACATTGCCTTGTGCTACTAAACTTTAGGGTGATATGTCTTTTGTGACCTATAATAGTGCCTTAGCCACTTCATCCATATATGTGTATGATATTTTTTCTTTTATAGATCTTAAAATTTATTTCTTAAAATTCGATCAAATGTTACATATTTTTCCACACATATTGATTTGATGGGTTACTTATGAAATTTAATCTGAATTTTATTTCTTAAAAATCAATTAAAGGTTGGGTAGTGGTAAAAAAACTACTGGTGGAATTTCTAAAGCTCATGCATCTGTTGATACATTGTTTCCTAATGAGTGTATCATACAAATTGATTATTCTTTCCCTTGGACGATTTTTTTTTTATGGTTCTAGAACTATGACTACTTTTGGGGAAGAATGATTTTGGTTCCATCTTCAAGGAATTTTATTCCATTATATTTTTTTTCTCGTTTTTCCATTCACTAGTTATCGTCACTCATGTCGACATGTCAATATTTTTTTTTCCAAATTTGGGGGCCCTTCCTTTGTTGAGATTTTTGTTGGCTCATGTTTTTGGTGCACTTCCTGTCATTTCTCATGTGCAAGAAACTATATTGATTTTTATTATGGTATCACTTAGTCACATTTTTTAAATTTTGTTGCTAGTTGTTTTCTTATTATCTGTAATATATTATGTTGTTTTGTCACATTTGTGATGGTGTAATGATTTTTCTATTACTTATAAATGTATTCCATGTTGCATCATACTTTTGAAATTATTTATTGTATATCTTGTAACTTAAAACAATTCCAATCTTTTAAATATTAAAGGTTTTTATTTCAATTTCAAATTTTAAACATTATGTATAATCATGAAATTTAAATTTGATATATATAGTTTTGATTATTTAAGCCTTCATGATTAAATTTAATTTTTTCCATTAGTATTTTAATTTGATGCAATATTTTCTCAATTGGAATTAGATTCAATGATTCAAATTTGATATCTAAATCAAAATTAAAATTAAAATCTGTATGTATTCATGGTTGTACATGAAAGGTCAGAGTGCAAGTTATCTTGCAAACTCTTGGAATGCATTTGCAAATCCAAACTTCATCCTTAAATTACAATTTACAAATCAAAAGCATAAAATGTGGTCAAAGCCCAAAGTGTAGTGCCTCTTGTGTTTGCATTATGTTCCATTGTTATTTTGATCTGAGATATACTTTGTTGATTATATTTGATTATCTGCATGACGAGATGCATTGACGACTGTTCATTATTTTAGTTGCCAGTATCTTGGTTGTAGTAGATGGATAGATTATGTTGTTGTTTTAGTTCGATCATGTCTGCATGATGATGCTAGTGATGTGACATGATGCTTTATGATGATATCTAGTTTATTTTGTAGTCAGAACTATTGATTTATGTTATCAGGATGATACTATTGGACTCCTTGATTATCACGCCTTTATGTTGTGGATATATCAGTTATTTACTTTTAGTTATTTATGCTCAGAAAAGTTGTAAAAATATTTAATTTAAATGCAATATTAATGTGATGATATGATGTGTATTGCTTTATCGCACAACTACTATGCATTTTTCTGATATGAAGTGAGAAGGAGTCGTGGTCACTCAATCGTGAGATCCACACGATGACACACTCTCCTTAATTTTTGTAAATTTAGGCAATTTTATTGATATTATATGTGCTTTG
Source organism: Thuja plicata (assembly GCA_018584345.1). Classification (NCBI taxonomy): domain Eukaryota; kingdom Viridiplantae; phylum Streptophyta; class Pinopsida; order Cupressales; family Cupressaceae; genus Thuja; species Thuja plicata. The sequence goes on from MU226995.1 coordinate 274,865, forward strand.
GCTATTTATATATTGTGATTATCTGCACATGATGTTTACGTATTTCAGTGAACATGTACCAGGCACATTCATCCTGAGCTATAGAATTTGAGTGTGTTCCTATGTCCCCGACAATAGCACCAGGAGATAGTAGCTTTGGCCTTGCATATTGAGCCAATGTCGTCCCTGTATGGATCATGTACCCATATTATATTATTATTATTCCATCTAGTACATGTTGGTAAATCCAAACTTCATGATGCATATTATGTTAGACCCGTGAGCATGTTTGTGCATTTAGAGCTCCACAGTTGTCGCAGAAGGTTCTAATTTTAAATGTTGATTTTTAAGCTTTGGGGATTTATATTATTTAATTTTATTTGCCACATAATTTGTCACAGTTGGATTCCAAATGTCTGGGATCAATTTATTTTTATTTGGGGAAGTCAATTTGATTATTTAAATTATTTGAGTAATCTATTTTAATAAGTCACTTTGGAAAAGTGCTTATTATGTGGAAAAAAATGGGTTTTACTCACTTCTCACTTGTGCTTTTGAAAATTGGGATTTTTGCTCCAAACCATCTTGGAGAAAAATCATCCTTTTCTCATTGCGTGAGATTCAGGTGTCAGATCTTTGTGAGGAATGGCTCATTGGATTGATGTCATGAACATCCAACTTCTTGTAGAGCCATTTGTGTTTTTGTGTAGCTTCCATCGTTTTCTCCATTTCTTGGGTTTTTACTGCTTGGAGTGAGATAGGGCTTTCTACCGTTTTAAATTTACTTTGTGTTTTGGCTTAAAATTAATCACAATAGATTTTTGGGTTGCGAATTAGCATTCCCCCATGATTTCATTTGTTTCCATTGCCTGGTTGGATGGGTATGTATATTTTTGTATTTCCATGCTTGGGTTTTGAATTTTTCACCTCATTACGTTTCCATATTTTGCATGTGTTCCCAAAATTTAATTTTTATTTAATTTTTGGAAGTTTGGACATAAAATAGGAAATGGGTTTTAATTTCATTGATTTTTGAGAAGTTTGATTTTTGGGCATTTTTGTGTTTGCATTGTTTTGTGTGTCACCCAGAATTGCCATTTTTATTGATTAGCATAATCCAAACATTGGAGTGTATCTTTCTCCATGTTTTCAATCATCTTGTGGATTTAACTTTGTGAATTTTGGAATCGTAGTCGAATCGGTACTCCTGAAAGAGGGCCCAGTTGAGTGTGTCGTGAGCACTTGTAATTGTTTCTCATTTTCTTAGATTTTTCCTCCATGCTTGATTTATGATCGCATTGGAATGCATGATTTTATTTTTTGTGGTCACATCATGAGCAAATTATTCATTCCATGATGAGATCCCATGGGGACCCGTGCTCTTGGTCGAGGTCAATGAAGTGTAGTGTTATTTTATCTCCCTCTTAGTTTGAGGTTTTGGAGTCTTTTGTGCATCATTGTATTTTGACCAGTAGGTGTGGAGTAGTGTGATGGAGTGGCTCTCCAAAAAGGGATGGGACATGAAGTGTTCCTAGGGTACCCCTTGGTTGAGTTATCTTAAGAAGTGGCAACCTTAAAAATGAATGGGAAATAACATAACAATAATAAGATAAGTGTATTTTTCATGATCATACGTCTATTTGAGAGACGTGAGCTGGGAAAATCGTGAACCATCTACCGATGTTGATCTGATATTTCCATGTCTGTCTATGGTCGATGTTGATCTATCATAACAAAGGTTGTCTATTTGATAGACGTGTACCGACACAATAGAGCTTCCTTGACAAGAGAAGGGATTGCTTGAAGCCACACGGGCCTATATGAGTCGTATGATGACACTCCATTCTTGAGTCGCAACATCGTACCCTATCTAACATTAGTAGTGACCTTGACCTACTTTCATTATTTTATTGCATTGTGATTGTACTTAGATCGTGGCCTTATCCTTGAGTTATGCATCTGCTTGGCATGAGTGATAACCTTTTTGGTGTGTCTGGTTACCTTGTATTTTTGGTTGGGTTACTATCTTTGCAAGCACGATGGGTTGGGTCTAAGGGTTCCACATGGTAGGGTAGTGTTGCACTTTACCACTGCTGGGGATCGGTGTATAGGTGATGGGTTCTCTCAAGCTACAGGGATTTGGTCATTGAGTTTTTATGGTTATTTTGTATCTTTATACTTGTTTTATGCTTATGTTAATGTTTTTATGCTCTATTTGTATAATATTTTCTTTATGTTTTGTATATTTGATTTTATTGATGTAATCGAGTGAATTGGCCTTGATATATGCTATTCATTACCCCTCGGTGTGGAGTTAGTTGTTTATCAAGTTGTACATTTGAGTCAGCTTAGGATTTGTCTTGTGGTTCTTGCATGTTCAACCTATATTTTGGAATCGGCATCTCTGACTCTCCATTGGCATCTCTGACTCACTAGTCTAAGATATTTTTTCTCAGAATTCTTACCAATTTGACATATCACTGTCTGCACAGGCTAGCATCTGTACAAATCAGTGTCTCTGCTTGGCAAATTTCATCTTCGCTTCTCTAGACTGGGAATTTTTTTCTAATTTGATTGCCATTCATTTACCAGACGTCGATCAACATCTTCGCTTGCCAAATCGGCATCTCTGCCTTCCTCCAGCATTTGTACCCAGTTTGGATTTGTATGCAGTTTTGTGAACTGGGTGTTGGATTTATGCTTCTGGGTTGGATTCTTGAGGGTCCTTGGATGCCTTCCAGACCTTGTTTATGGCTATTGGTAGGTCTTTGTTTATTTATTTCTTATAATCTTGTTTAGAAAGGAAATGTACTTGTATGGTTAAGCATTGTAGGAACTTCTGTTTGGGCTTATAATGAACACTTGTGCTATGGGATTGATTTCTATTATTCTTCCTTTTTTAGCCATCAATGTTTCTCGGCTTAGCCTTCCGTGATCTGAGGACATGGTTCGGATCCTTGTAGGTAAATCTCGAAAATGTGTGTTCTCCATTCTGAGTGTATGTTGGACTGTCTAGGAACCTATGGAAGAGTTGTTGAGTCTTTTGCTTATGTGTGAACATGTGGATGTTCGTGATGTTATCCTTTTCTTTAGTTTATTTCTTATGTTACTTTTATGAGATGCACATTGTACATGTTGATTGTTCCATGTTAATTTTTTTTATTAAGTGCATATTTAACCCTATGTTCCAAGGGTTCCTTGGAGGGGCATTACATATGGTATGAGAGCCCATGTTCATAAGTTGGGATCTCTATGTTATGATATAATTATGTTTTGTGTGAGTGATGTGTGGTTGTTATAATATATCTGTTGGTTATCATTTCTTTCTTGTTGCCCTAGTATAGCTTGTTGGCATGTTTTATGTGATTTTGATCCATCTCTTGTTTTTTTTTAGGATGCTTCCTAGACGTGGACGTGGTCAGTGGAATGCATGTGAAGATGACTGTGAAGAGGAACACAATGAGGAAGAGCATAGAGAGGAAGTGTAGTAGTAGGATCACCATGAGGACTGCATAGAGGGTCATGGTGGTAATGATGGGAACCCCTAGGTTCAGTTGATACATAATCTTATAGCTCAGTTAAGACCTCATCAGGAGGATTCTCATCATAGGATTCTCAGATATTTGATCATGGAGAGCATGAGAGTTCTCCTACTCCACAAATTTTGAGAGAGGATTGTAGGAGAGACAGGGAAGCAGGGGATGAGGATTCTATCCATGTAGGATTGATGAGAGACATTATATGATCTCGACCACCTTTCTTTGATGGTAAGGGAAATGATAGTAAGGTCGAGACTTGGTTGTTGGATCTTGGACATTTCTTCACTATGCACCTATACGTGAGCAACATTAGAGCTGGGTATTCCATCATGCACCTGAGATAATTTGCATCTATTTGGTGACGTATAGAGGAGCAGAAGCTCCAATGGATATTTAGACCGTCTCTTAAGAGGTATTTGAGGAGTGGTCCTGTGATTGCTTTCTTTCTGAGAAGTATAGAGAGACACGTGCCAATGAGTTCCATCAGCTCCGACGGGGGACTATGTGAGTAGATTAATATGAGCATAGGTTCTTTGAGCTGAGGCAGTAATCTAGATATCATCATGATGAGCGTATGCTAGTGTAATATTGTTTGTGAGGCCTTAATACATTTATAAATGGGGATATCCATTTGCATTAGCCCAAGGAACTTGCAGTTTCCGCTGAGAAGGAAAGGGTATTTAAGGGTAACATTGCTAGAGTTTTTTGTAGTAGGATATGTCCACAGGTTCATAGTGCACAACCTTATAGCTCAGATGCATAGGGAACACAGGTACAACCTATAGGATCGTCCTAGGTACATTTGACACCTTCGAAGGTAGGTTGCCAGCAATACCATAGACAACATCATCCTCAAGGTCAATAGAGTGGCCATGGTTCAGGTACTTTAGGGCTAGGGGCCGCAATTAGAACTGTAGAGGGTAGTCTCAACATAGTCAATTGTCTTAGAGTGTTCATCCAAGTGTAAGTAGAGGGAGTTTTCAACAGTTGAGTGTTCTCTTGACATGACGTGGTTATAGTCCAGGTTCGTGTTTTACTTGTAGTTAGCATGGTCATAGGGAACCAATATGTCCTTGAGAGTATCCCAAGGGATGATCCAGAGGCATGCTATTCAAGAGCCAACTATTGGGGATGCAAGTAGATCCCATATAGTTTTTGTGGCAATTGATAACCATCAAGCTGAGTACTATGGAACCATTATTGAGACTACATGTGTGTTACATGGCATTTCTACTTATGTATTATTTGATTTAGGTGCTTTAGATTCTTTCATTTCCCTCTATATTTTTCAATGATGTGGGCTAGTGGTAGCATGACAGGTTGATATTTGGTAGGTTGAGTTTGCCATAGGTTCTAGAGTGACTATGGACTCCCTTGCTCATGGTTGTGTATTTGATTTGGGCACCTTCACCACCACAATAGATCTTTGTATCCTACCCTTGGGTTCTTATGGAACTATTTTGGGTAGGGATTGGTTAGCTTCCCACCAGGCGAGTATTTATTATGGGCTTAAGTCAGTACAATGTGCCGATGTCACAGGTGGGCGTGTTGAGCTTGATGGGGTCCAGGGAGCTATTTCACTTTGCATGATCTCAACTCAGTAGCTGAAGTGGATTATGTGATAGGGTTATTAGTTGTCTAAAGTCTCTATTAGTGATCTTGATGGATTTTTTAGTCAAGAGGTGTCTATTGATGACCACCCAATCCTATGTGAGTTTGCAGTTGTGTTTCTAGATGAGATTCCAAGAATTTCATCTCAACGTGACATAGATTTTTGTATTGATCTCATTCTTGGAGTTGAGCATATTTCTCGGGTACCTTACCACATGACTACTAAGGAGTTGAGTGATCTTTGATTGTAGTTAGAGGATCTATTGTCCAAGGTCCATATTCATCCTAGTGTATCCCCATGGGGTGCACAAGTTATCTTTGTGAAGAAGGATGGATCTTTGTGTTTGGGCATTGATTACTAATAGTTGAATAAAATGACGGTGAAGAACCGATATCCCTTTCCTAGAATTGATGATTTGTTTGATCAGATGAAGGGCGAAAGAGTGTTCTCAAAGATTGATCTTAAGTGAGGATACCATTAGCTTTGTATCCATGAGGCTGATATTCATCATACCACTTTTCACACTCATTATGGGCATTATGAGTTTACGATTGTACCCTTTAGGTTGACCAATGTTCCATTAGTTTTCATTAGTTTAATCAATGGTTTATTTTACACCTATCTTGACAGCTTTGTGCTTTTATTTTTGGATTCCATTTTGGTATATTCGAGGAATATGGAGGAGCATAGGTCCATTTGTGTCAGGTATTGTAGTGTTTATGAAACTATCAGTTGTATGGAAACCTGGCCAAATGTGAACTCTTCCAAACTAAGGTGAAGTATTTGGGCCATATCATCTCTAAGGAGGGTATTTATGTGGATCCTTCCAAGATCTAGGCTATTATGGATTGGCTAGTGACGACTAGTGTTCCTGAGGTTTGTAGCTTCATGGGTTTGGCAAGTTACTACCACCAATTCACGAAGGATTTCTCTTGGTTGGTGTTGATATCCTTTAATAGTTTTAATATCTACGCCCTAGAACCATAACTTAGGGTTTAGATATCCACGCTAAGTAGTTATCTCATCATTATGAAGGCACATTTAAATTATCAACTCGAGGACATATACTTGAAATGAATCTGCAAAGTATATGCACCATAGGATTCTCCAAGCTAGTCTATCATTGTGAAAGCAATAAATAAAACTAAATATATAACAATATTGGAAATGAATCTAACTGCACAGTAATGGCTGCAGGAAACAATGTAAAATGCTACAGAAGTGGTTGCAAATGGTATAGAACTAATGAAATCAACTTTTCTGCAACACAATTAATCCCAAACAAGACATTATTGATCACTTAAACATTTGAACTATAATCTAAACTACTCTAAACAACTATATAGTCATAGTATCTCAAGTGGCCCTTGCTTGAGTGGCTACAATCTTAGCTATATGCATTCAATATTCAATGTACATGCTCAATTTTTGAAATCATATTCTTATTGAAAATCAAAATGATTACATCAATTGATATCAAATTTCTTGATTAAACAAAGACACTGCTAACAAGACTTAGCACAAACTAGATACTCCCTAATCATTACTCTCAACTCAAACAATATTTCATAGATATACATGAGGCTTGAGAGTTGGATTAATTACAATCTTAGAAACTTGTGAAAAATTTCATTTATCCCACAACATTAAGGAGATGACTTATTCCCCAACAAACTAATAAAGACCAAACTGAAATGATTTGAGAGTGTTCTAACCCACTTCAAACTCTTACAACATGAAAATAAACATATGGCTGAAAATATGCATAAATACATGTCATAATTATTTAGGACTCAAACTTATTGTTCCCACAAGTTACTCCATTATTTTATGACTTCAATAACATTATATCCACAAGATAAACAAGAGCTGGAAGAGTTCAAATCAAACTAGAAGTCATTCCTTCACTGTTGCCTTCAAACTCGCCACTTTCGACACAGTCAAATTTAGATGAGTGTTTCTCATTCACTATTGTAAATTAACTCAAATGGTCAAATTAGGTTTTTCTCCTCCTTTTTAGCTTTCAAAATCATTTTGAAAATTTGGATTTCATTACGAAACATGAGAGATATTCTCATTTTACTGAAACTAGGTGTTGACTTTTTATGCATTTCCAGCAATTGTTGAATATTGACAAGTGTCAACTTGCTTCTCATTCTTTCCAGTTGCATGAATGAATCAAATATCTCACAAAAAACATGTTAATAATCTCAAAACATGTATTCTTTAATAATAACCATTTATCATAATTTAGCATTAACTAGTTAGACATACAAATGCTAATCAATAAATTATTAATCATAGTTAATGCTTCATAGATCAAGATAATGTATGGAAATGACTTGGAAAGATATTGTAAACATAGGTTATAGTGCTAAAAAATGATTATAAATATGACATTTTATAGGCTTGTCCTATCTCTTCTCTTCAGAGGAAGGGGAGAAGTTTGTTTGGCCCACACAGTGTGAGTCAGCATTTTAGGCTCTTAAGGAGCGTCTGACCAATACACCTATCTTGGGAGTGCTAGATTCAGAAGGTGAGTTCATGGTGTACACTGATGCATCATTCGAGGGTGTGGGGGAAGTTCTTATGTAGAAGGGATGATTTATTTCATATGAGTCTCGAAAACTCAAAGATCATGAGCTGATCTACCCCACCCAGAATTTGGAGTTAGCGACAGTTGTGCATGCGCTAGTGCACTGGAGATATTTTAAGTTGGGCCACATGTTTGAGCTGCATAGTGACCACTATAGCTTGCAGTATATCTTTTCTCAACTAAACCTAAATGCACAATAGCATCATTGGATGGAGTTCCTGTGTGATTATGATTTTAATGTTCATTAAATCAAAGGGAAGGAGAATTTTGTGGCGGATGCCTTGAGTAGGAGAAGAGATCAGATCATTGTTTTATCACTTGATGTGGATTTTCCTAGCTCTATCCTTGAGGTTTTTGCTTAGTGATATGTGGTATTGGGAGGTTAGAGTGATTATTGAGTTTGGACGTGCCCTTACAGGGTATTTTTTAGGCTACTCTTTGGGGTCAAATAGACTTTTACAGCACCATGAGTGCATTTATGTGTTGTGTCAGGTGATCTTCATTTATTTGTTTTGTCAGAGGCATATCATGCACTATATTCTACACATCCTAGCGTCAAGAATATGCATGTTGATCTTATACAATTATACTTTAGGGAAGGGATGAGGCATGATGTTACTAATTTTGTAGCTAGATATCGTGAGTTCTAAAGAGTGAAAGAAGAGCATCAGCTTCCGACGGGTCTTTTGCAGCCACATTCCATTCCTGAATGGAAGTGGGACACTATATCTATCGATTTCATTACCGGTTTGTCTGTCATCACATTGTCATGATTCTATTATGGTTATAGTGGACAAGATGTCCAAGGTGGCTCATTTTTCACCTATGAGAGCTTTGTATACTGCTACTTCGGTAGTGCATGTGTTCATGATATATTTCGATTACATGGGATACCTCACAAAATTATTTCAGATAGAGATCCAGTTTTTACTTCAGCACTATGGATATCTCTCTAGCATGCATTGGGTGTGAAACACAATTTTATTTCATCTTATCATCCTAAGACCAATGTTCAGACAGAGTGAGTGAATCGGGTTTTAGTGGACATGTTTTTCATGTATGTGATGGATCAACGGGCGAGGTGGGAGAACTATTTTCACTTGGTTCAATTTGCATATAATAATGGGTATCATAGTTATCTTGGCATGTTACCCTTTCAGGACTTGTATGGTCAACTATGTCGTACACCTTTGAGTTGGGATCATTTGGAGGACCATATTCATTTGGGTCCTAAGATGTTGCAAGATCTAGAACAGCAGGTGGTTCATATTAGAGAGAATTTGGTTACTGCTCAGAATCAGCAGAAGAAGTATGTTGATGTCCATAGGCTTGACCGTTACTGCTCAGGTTGGTGACTGTGTGTTTTATAGAGTTCGTCCACAAAAGAGCCCCATCCGTGATGGGAAAGGCTCTAAATTAGCACCGCATTTTGTTAGACCTTTTGAGTTCCTTCAAAGGATAGGTCCTATTTTCTATCGCTTGGCGTTATCACCTAGCCTATTTCACATCCATGATTTTTTTCATTTTTCTGTATAGAGACAGTATATTCCTGATGTGACCTATGTTCTTGATTGGGGTGCTTTGCAGGTAGAGGACGAGCAACTTTCTTTGGAGCCCATCCACATTCTTCATCATCGGAGGTTGACCCTCAGAGGCAGATACATAGATAAGGTAAGGGTCCAATGGGACCCAAGTGATGAAACTTCTACTACATGGGAGGATGATTTGTGGTTGAGAGTTTTGTACCCCTATCTTTTTGCAGGCTTCCGAGAGTAAGCCTATGCCTAGTGAGGGAGGATGTCGTGTCTCCCGTGTTTTCATTTTGTTCTATGGTTATTTTGATGTGAGATATACTATGTTGATTATATTTGATTATCTATATGATGAGATGCATCGATGAATATTCATTATTTTGGTTGCCAGTATCTTGGTTGTAGTAGATGGATAGATTATGTTGTTGTTTTAGTTTGATCATATCTGCATGATGATGCTAGTGATCTGACATGATGCCTTATGATGTTGTTATACTCCTTGATTATTATGTCGTTATGTTGTGGATATATCAGTCATTTACTTTTAGTGATTTATGCTAAGAAAAGTCATAAAAAGATTTATTTAAATGTTTTTAATTTGAATGCAATATTAATGTGATGATATGATGTGTATTTTGTTACCGCACACTGCTGTGCAATTTTTTTCCTTTGCGTTGGTATGAAGTGAGATGGAGATGTAGTCACTCATTTGTGAGATCCACACGATGTTCCGCTATCCTTCAATGTTGTAAATATAGGCAACTTTATTGATATTATATGTGCTTCAACTATTTATATATTTTAAGCAGCTGCACTTAATGTTTATGTGTTTTAGTGAACATGTACCAGCCACATTCATCCTGAGCTGTAGGAGCTGAGTGTGTGCCTATGTCCCTGACAGTGGCACCAGGAGATATTAGTTTTTGCCATGCATTCTGAGCCAATGTCGTCCTTGTATGGACGATGTACCCATATTATATTATTATTCCCTCTGGTACATGTTGGTAATATGATTCATATTATTATTTGGGGAATTCAATTTGATTATTTAAAATATTTGAATAATCTATTTTTATAAGTCACTTTGGAAAAGTGCTTATTATGTTGAAAAAATGTGAGTTTTACTCTCATTTCTCACTTGTGCTTTTGAAAATTGGGATTTTTTCTCTAAACCTTCTTGGAGAAAAATTGTATTTTTCTTGTTACGTGAGATTCAGGTGTTGGATCTTTGTAAGGAACAACTCTTTGGATTCGTGTCACAAATCTCCAACTTCTAGTTTTCTCTATTTCTTGGGTTTTTACCGCTTCGAGTGAGATAGGGCTTTATACCATTTTAAATTTACTTTGCATTTTAGCTTAAAATTAATCATTATACATTGGTGGGTTGAGAATTAGAATTCTCCCACGGTTTCATATTTTCCATCACCCGGTTGGATGGGTATGTATGTTTTGTATTTCCATGCTTGGGTTTTGAAGTTTTCACCTCGTTATGCTGCCAGATTTTGAATGTTTACTCAAAATTTAGTTTTTATTGGATTTTGGAAGTTTGGGCATAAAATAGGAAATGGATTTAATTTCATTGATTTATGAGAAGTTTGATTTTTGGGTGTTTTAGTGTTTGCATCATTTTACGTGCCACCCAGAATTATCATTTTGATTGATCTACATAATCCAAACATTGGAGTGTATTGTCCTCCATTTTTGCAATCACCTTTTGGATTTACCTTTGTGAATTTTGGATTCAGGGTCAAATTCATACTCCTAGAAAAGTGCCCAGTTGAGTGTGTTGTGAGCACTTGTAATTGTTTCTCATTTTCTTAGATTTTTTCCTCCATGCTTGATTTATGGTCGCATTGGAATGTGTGATGTAAGTGTTTGTGTCCACATCACGGGCACATTGTGTGTGCCATGATGGGATCCCATGGGGACCCGTGCTCTTGGTTGAGGCCATTAAAGTGTAGTGTTATTTTATCTCCCTCTTAGTTTGAGGTTTTGGAGTCTTTTATGCATCATTGAATTTTGACCGGTAGGTGTGGAGTAGAGGGATGGAGTGACTCTCCAAGACGGGATGGTACACAAAGTGGTCCTAGGGTAACCCTTGGTTGAGTTATCTTAATAAGTGATAACCTTAAAAATGAATGGGAAAGAACATTATAAAAATAAGATAAGTGTATTGTCCACTAACTGTTTGTTTGAGAGACGTGAGCGGGACATTCGTGAACCATCTACGGATGTTGATCTAGAATTTCCATGGCCATCTATGGATGTTGAACTGGCATAGCAGTGGTTGTCTATTTGAGAGATGTGTTCCAACACAATAGAGCTTCCTTGATGAGAGAAGGGATTGCTTGAAGCCACGCAAGCTTGTACGAGTCGTGTGATGACACTCTATTCTTGAGTCTCAACATTGTACCATGTCTAGCCTAAGTAGTGACCTTGACCTACTTGTATTGTGTTATTGCATTATGATTGTACTCGGGTCCTAGCCTTGTCCTTGAGTTATGCATCTTCTTGGTGTGAGTGATAGCCTTCTCAGTGTGTGTGGTTACCTTGTGTTTGTGGTCGGGTTACTATTTCCATGAGAACAATGGGGTGGGCCTAAGGGTTCCACATGGTAGGGTGGCATTGCACTTTACCACTGTTGGGGACGGGTGTACAAGTGACGAGCTCCCTCCAGCTACAGGGATTTGGGCATTGAGTGCTCATGGTTATTTTGTATCCTTGTACTTATTTTATGCTTATGTTCATGTTTTGGTGCTCCATTTGTAGCATGGTTTCCTTAAGTTTCGTAACTTTGATTTTATTGATGTAATCAAGTGAATTAGCCTAAATATATGCTATCAGGTACTCCCCGATATCGAGTTAGTTGTTTATCAAGTTGTACGTTGGAGTCGGCTTAGGATTTGGCTTGTAGTTCTTGCATGTTTAGCCTAGATTTGGGAATCGGCATCTCTGACTGTCCATCAACATCTCCAACTCACTGGTCTGAGATATTTTGTCTCAAAATTCTTACCAATTTGACAAATCGACATCTGCGCAAATCAACGTCTGTGCAGATCAATGTCTTCGACTGGCAATTGGCGTCTCTACCTCTCTGGACTAAGAATTTTTGTCTCTTTCTATAGCCAGTCATTTACCAGTCGCAGATTGATGTTTGCGTCGATTGACGTCTTCGCTAGCCAGATCGGTGTCTCTGCCTGCCTCTAGTGTCTACACCTAGTTTGGATTTGTATGCAGTTTTGTGAACTAGGTGTTGGATTTATGCTTCCGAGTTGGATTCCCGAGGGTTGTTGGATGCCTTATGGACCTTGTTTATGGATATTGGTAGGTATTTGTTTATTTCTTTCTTATAATCTTGTTTAGGAAGGAAATATACTTGTATGGTTAATCAGCGTAGAAACTTCTATTTGGGCTTAAAATGAACACATGTGTTATGGGATTGATTTATATTGTTCTTCCTTTGTTATTCATGAATTATTTCTGACTTAGCCTTCTGTGATCCAAGGACGTGGTTCGGATCCTTGTAGGGATATCTTGGAAACGTGTGTTCTCCATTCCTAAACACAAGGCTCCTCCTGTGTGCAAACATGTGGATATTCGTGATGCTATACTTTGCTTTATTTGATTGCTTATCTTACTTTTATGAGATGCACATAGTACATGTTGATTGTTCCATGTTCAATTTTTTTTTATTACGTGCATATTTAACCTTGTGTTCCAAGGGTTCCTTGGCGAGGCATTACACAAAGCATGAAAATTTATAGTCACATAGGAAGTTTAATATGTGTGTGTTTGTAAAATAGATTAGAAATTTTCAAGTGTATGGATGAACGATCATCAATGGGTAATGGAGAAAATTCTGTTAGTATAGTTTGAAGTATTATAGTCCACATTTTATATCAACATTGAAATGTTATTGAGGTCACTCTCTATCCTTTGTGTCTATGGAACATTTGGATCAAAGTACATTACGGTCATCCATCAAGTGAGTAATAGGTTACTATGTAGATATTTTAGATGCCTAAAATGATAATGCATTTTCGTCTCACCACCTCAACATTTCTCATCAATTCATATATCGATATTAATTAAATAATTTTAATTATTTAAATTAAAAAAAACATTAAATTATTTTATTACAATAACTAGATATTTTACTATTAAATCTAAGTGGAGCACGTTACAAAAAGGAACATATAGTTCATGAAGTTACATTCACAAATTCATTGTCTATGTTCAACCATAGCTACCTATACTGAAAATTCATAAAGACAAAATTACATCAGAATTTTATCGGTAACTGTATAGTGTAAAACTGAGCCAGCAAGTATACAATCAAAATATCACTATACATATTCCCTGCCTATATCAGAGACTTCAAACCAAGCTATCTAGTTTGCTATCCCATTCATCCATTTTTGGATCTTGCCCCAATTGTCTGGTGTCAAAACTTGCTCTACTACAAGAATCAAGTTCTTTTACCTCATTTGGGACTGCAAGTGGTTCATTAGTCTGCGCTTTCTCCATTCTCCTTCTTTTTTCCTCCACCTCAGAGATAAAGTTATTGAGACTGATCTCAAAAGGGTATCTTTCAATGGAATGTCTACCCCATGTAAAACCATGTGAGATCCACCAAGTAAAGATTTTGAATATCCCGTCATGCATGAGTTGCTTAAATTTATTTCTAGAAGCTTTAGAGTTACTGTAACTTGCCATAAAATATCATGTGTAATAAGTATCCTGAGAGACTCAATAAGCAATCTATTATGACCATTAAATACATCATTATTCCCAAAGAATCTTACTAGAGATAATAGACCAAAAAAATTTCTATCTTCATTGAGCCTAGACACATTTCCAACAACAATTTCCAAGATACTGATATTTTTATTAATAATGATGCCAAAGATCTACCAAACTTCTCTAGCAAAGAGACAATAAAACAAAATATGCTTCAAATATTTAGGTACCCTATAAAACTTGCACACAAAAACATCACCCACAACCTTGTGGATCAAAAATTTGCACTGAACGAGGCCCTTAAGAAAACATTTCTCATTGGGTTCAATGGGCCTGGGCCAAAGACTGCTGAGAAGGAGTTGCCAAGATTTAGGATCATGAAAGGGAGACTGACAATAGGAAAGATGGGAAAGTACATCCAGATTATCGACAAGGTGCGAATAGATAGTTTTAGCTTTGATCTTAGGTAGAGAAGAGCCATCAAGCCAATTGTACTGGAGGAATATTAAATTTAGAGCTAATATCATTGCAAGATAACAAGTGGCCATCTTTAATAATGTCATTGAAAGTCTTAATGCTGCTATCTTCCAAAAATCTAGCCAAGCACCCCTGAAGAAGAGAAAGGAATTTATCCTTAAGTCCAAGATTCCACCAGATTGACTTCTCACCACAAATATTGTTATGCTCTGTCAGGACTCCATTGTGAGAGATTATTTTCCTCACCCACTCCAAGGCTCTTCCCCTTGTAGAGCATTGAAAATCCACTTCGTAGCTAAGGATATGCCTTGGATCCTAAGATCCTTCAGACCTATGCCACCTTTAGAGTTTCTCATAACACACCAGGCCCATTTAATTGCATGTCTCTTTTTTCCCCTTTACCATTTGACCATAAGAATTCCCTAATTTTATTTTGTATATGTTGCAACTAATAGTTACTAAATAACCAAGATGAAGAGTAGAGTAGTATATGTTGTAAGAGGAGAGAATATTTTGGCGGACTTGGAACTTGCCAACTAGAGAGAGGAATTGTATATTCCATTTTTTGAGTTTTTTTGTCAATTCTTTCTTTGGTCCACTCCCATGTCCTTTTCAAATTAGGCCTAACAGAAAAATGAATTCCTAAGTACCTCCTTATGTAATGAGCCTCCCCATTCCATAGAGTATTTGGAGAACCAGACAAGAGGAAGGTGATCCCATCTGTTCAAAACAAAATTTGGGAGAGAGATTTTACTACCAAATGCTTTGCAAAATAGTTCCAATTAAGATTAACTAATATGGTTGTATCATCAACAAACTGGATATTGGAGAGATATTCCTAATTAGGTAGTGAAACTCCAAGAAAATTAGGAGACAACTGATTCTCTCTCATAAAATAGAACATAACATCTATTGTTATGAAAAATAGAGAGGGTGCAAGAAGGCAATCTTGTCTTATAGATCTGAACAGATTGAAGAGTTCAAACCTAGTCCCATTTGTTAGAGTAGTCTTAATATAGCTAATAATTAAATCATTTAATTATTAGTCTATCTACTCTATGCTTAAGTTTTACTTAGGCAACTTTATATTTCTTTAGGGTTTTCTCCTTTAGGGTTTCGTGATTCCTTTTATAAGGATTCACTTCTTTGCATTTCATTACGGAGTTTTTCATCATCATATTGTAATCTAGAAACATATCATTAATATATTGTTTTCTTGAGCACATGATGTCTTCTCTGGCTTTTTGGCCTCCATAGCCACTCTTTTTCTCTTCTGTCTTGCTTCTATTCTGTGACAGGTTTGCATGCAGGTGATCTTGGGAGATTAGCTTTCAGCCTAATCCCAACATGGTATCAGAGCTCTCCTGTTGTTCGTTGTTCTAGTTTTGTTGAAGCACAGAGGGTTTCAGAAGTTTTTCTGATGTTTTTTATTAGATCTGGGGGGTCTTTGTTTTTTGAGGCACTTTGGACCAAAACTGACCTCACAGTTGCGTCCAGAAGGCCCAAAAACCCTAGAATCTATATAAAGCACGTCCATTTTGGACACCGGAGCCTCGGGGAAAAATTTCTTGGCCTATTAGGGTCGTACGGGCATGAGAAACGAGGCAGGATTGGAAAAAAATTTCAAAAAAAAATTAAAAAAATGTTTGAAAAAGCGCAGACTGTGTTTGTTTTTGGGGCGCCGCCGCCGCACCACTGCCACCGGCGGCGGGCGCCTCAGGCAGCGGCCCCCGCCAGCCCCAGCTCCACCGGCCCTACACTCTCCGGACACTGCCGCTCCGGAACCAGACCTCTGCGCCGCCCTCCACGGCCCCCGCCGCCCCGCTCTGCCCGCCCGCTCAGCCCGGCACCCTCGATCGCCACCGCCGCTCGGCGGGTTTTTTTAGCCCCCGTGGCCTGTTGCATAGCAGCTGGTCATATGAATGACCAAGGGCTGCGGCCTAGCCCCCGGCGCGCGCCATGCGCCTGGGGGCCCATTTTTTTAGCCCCTGGGGCTTAAAACCAGGCCTTTAGGGCATTTTTGAGCCCTTTTCACCTTTTTGGCTCTATCTGGAGCATACGGAGGCCTTTTTTGGACTTCGTTATATCGTCGGAAAGCTCTTTCCGACTATGGTGATTTGGTTTTTTGGGTCTGCTGTTTCAATAGCATTTTTTTCTATTGAAGTCCGATGTTTGTTTTTGCCTTCCGGGAGTCATATCTGGCTCATCCGGACTCCGCTTTTGGCAAACCAGATATCGTCAGAAAGCTGGTTCAGTGAACTATTCAGTGACAGGGGTCTTTTTTCCAGATTCTGCTCCAGGTTCTCTCCTCCGAGTTTGGCAGTTTATGCACTCTGGTGGATTGCTTGGTTCTACAGGTCTTGGGATCTCTTCTTCTGATATTCTAGCTCACTCTTCTTTCTGACTTTTGATCTTGTATGCTTCTTCTGTTGCATCTTTGTTCTGTAAACACACTGAGATAAAGTGCCTACTTCTACATTTCTGGGATCTTGTACACCTTGTGTGTTTTTGTACTTGCACTCAGTTATAAAGTGCCATGGGGGGTTATGATGATTATGTCATTTTAGGCGCATCCACCTTGTCAAGTGAGTGTACCTTCCACGACATTAGCCCATGCTGTGTGTCGGTGACACCGCCCTTTATCCTGTGTTTGTACTTCTGTTGCACTGTTGGTGTTCCTGGTTCTTTCTTCTGTAGATGTTTCTGGCATTGCATTTCAGTGTTCCTGTCACCTCTCCCAGTTCAGCATTATG
>MU226995.1:292142-310931 GCA_018584345.1 Thuja plicata
TCTCTACCTGGTCATGCACTTCAGTGGGGGTTCCAGCAGTCTCTTCTGACAGAGTTTACAGCTTCATGCTTCGGAGATGCTTCTTGCTCATTCTTGTTCCTCTCTCTGGGACACCTTTCCCTAGATTAGAGGCTTAGTTTCCTTCATCTAGTTTCTTTCTTGTTTTGGGTACCTGATCAGGCCTTATTGCCGGGACCCATCTTTCCTGCTTTCTGCAGTAGTTTAGCTATTTTGCTTCTCCCTAAGTTACACTTAAGGGGGGGTGTTAGAGTAGTCTTAGTATAGCTAATAATTAAATCATTTAATTATTAATCTATCTACTCTATGCTTAAGTTTTACTTAGGCAGCTTTATATTTCTTTAGGGTTTCGTGATTCCTTTTATAAGGATTCACTTTTTTGCATTTCATTACGAAGTTTTTTATCATCATATTGTATTCTAGAAACATATCATTAATATATTATTTTTTTGAGCACATGATGTCTTCTCTGGCTTTTTGGCCTCCATAGCCACTCTTTTTCTCTTCTATCTTGCTTCTATTCTGTGACAGGTTTGCATGCAGGTGATCTTGGGAGATTAGCTTTCAGCCTAATCCCAACACCATTAACTTCAAAAGTGACCATAAAATCTTGCAATAAGGTTTGAACTATACAACAATATTGTTTTGGGAATCCAAGGCCCTCAAGAATCATCATAATAAAACTCTATTATATACAATCATATGCCTTTTCAAAATCCAAAAACATCATAGAGACAAATTGGTTGGTTTCCTTGGCCCAATGAAGAGCATCCTAGCAAGTGAGGAGGTTTTCAAGAATGTGTCTCCTTTTTACAAACCCAATTTGGGTGGAGTTAACTACTTTAGGCAAAATATTTTCAATCCTTTTTTCCAACAATTTGGAAAGATTCTTATAAGAGACATTCAATAAGGTGATAGGTCTCCAATTTTTTATTAGGGTTTTATCTCCATATTTATGGATCTATTTGATAAGGACACTATTAATATCATTGCCTAGGGAACCTTCAGATATTGCTTCTTTGTATACTTCCAACTATTCCTCCCCTATCCATTTTATTTTTTTTGTATAATTTTGTTGAGAGGCCATCTGGCCCCGAAGATTTGTCATTGGCTAGAGCCATGATAGATTTATTAATTTCCTCGATTGTAATTTCCTTACTAAGGTTGATAGCACCATCCTTATTGGTCTTTTTAGGGATAATCTTTTTTATTTTATTTCTAGCTTCCTTAGTGAAAAAATCAGTGTAGAATTGCTTAAATGCCTTCAAAATATCCTCTTTGTTTGTGATGTTCTTATCTTCTTCCCAAATACATTAGATATATTCCTTAGCTTCCTTATTCTTAAGTATTTGGAAGAAGAACTTAAACCCTTTATCTCCATTTTCCATCCAGTTCATTTTGGCTCTAGTTTTGAAACCTCTTATTCTAATATTTTGCACTTTCCTCAGATCATTCCTAGTTTGGCACAAGGCTTCTCTAGCTAGATCATTGGTTGCGTTCAATTGGATGTTATCCTTAGCCTCAACCAATCTTTCATGCAACTTTGTTTCTACTTTCCTTAAATCCTTAGCTTTCTTTTGCTCTACTATTTGAAATAATCTCCTCTAGCTATGAATATTTTGGTTCCATCTCTCCTTAGCACTATGGAGATGCTGCGACTTTTTGTTATAGATTCTAATAATATTTACTTCCTGTAATATATCCTCGTCATGAAGAAGGCTGAAATTTAGAAAAAATGAGCTCAAGGTCCTAGGAAGCATAGCCAAGGAGCTACTTAGAGAAAATAAAATAGTATAGATTGGATGTTGATCTGAAAGTGTGTAAGGAATTACTTTGATGGGGCATCCATCATCACTTTTCTAGAAGTGAATAGCATAAATGTTAGCATAGTATCTATCCAAACTACTATAAATTCTCTTTGATATTGAAAATTGTACCAGATGAACCATATGGTCTTGATTTATTCTCTTCCCTACCAGAGCGTCAAAAGCATGAGTTTGTTGATAGTTTTGTATCATAAGATCATCTCTTCTCCCTTCCATTAAAACTTTGATCCCCCTGAATTATCAGAAGAACAATCCACCAAGTTGAAATCCCCTCCCAAAAGCTAAGGGATATCTTCCAGTTGAGCTAGCCACTTCCAAATATATATCCTTTCCCTATAGTAATTATCCATATAGATGGAGCATATCCCTACTTCTATACCATCCAAGTCAATCACCACCCAAACCGATATGTATCAAGGTGATCATCCTCATATGCTTATCAACTTGCTCTATTTATAACTAACAAGAATGCTTGCACCTTCATTACCTTTAGCATGCTTGATAGTGAAGGGGGTTGCTTCCTTCCATATACATCTTGAACTAATTTCCAAGGAGAAATCTACTACTTTAAGTTCTTAGAGCATGAGAAAGTCAATGTTCAGTTGTGATTTGAGAAACCTCTTTATAACATATTTTATCTTTGGGGATTCCAATTCCCTAATGTTCCATGATATGCAATGCAAGTCCATATCCAATTAGGGGTCAGTGTCCATAAGGGTTCTAAATGTTTAAACCTTTTAGGCATTTTTCCATTGGATTTCATATTGAGAGATTTGCTGGAAAAAGATCCCCAAGGTCTCCCTCTCTTTGGTTTCAAAATAAAAGTTTTTTCAACCCCTAGAGAAATGGAACTATCGCTCCTAGCTCTCGTCCTCCTAACATGATCAATTCTATCCATGGTTCCCTCTTCTCCATCTATCTTTGAGGTCTCAAGTATATGCTTTGTAGGATGATTCCTATAAAATGACACAATGGCCATTCTTTTTCGTTATCCACCAAATTCTTTCTCAAAACAAGATTCTCCTTTGGGAGGGTATCCACTCCTCTCTTAGAGGAAGGGATAAGCTCACAAAAAACATCAAGGATCTCACCTTCCTCTTTATCAGTGTAGCACTGGTCTACAGATGAGAGGGGAGGGTTACTCAACACCCCAAGATCCTTATTCTTCACAGACGAATTCTAACTTTGTTCACTATCTTGAGTGGGATTTCCACCATTAGGGGAAACCCACATCGAGTATAGAAGGGTTAACATTATCCTTCCCACTAGGGTTACCATGTGTATTAACTTTAATAAAGGCTTGATCCTTTCCCATGACCCTGATCTCATCCTTCCTTAGGAGGGGGTGGGTGTCTTCCTATCAATAGACCAAGATGAGGAATTATCTATGTACCTTTAATGCAGTTTTGGGTAAATATGAGCTTCAATTCTCTTCCTGGTCTTAGAGATATGTTTCATCATGTATCGCACAACTTGTTGTGCATTAAGAATCCAGTGCTTAGAGGGGGAGTTGGGGTCTCAACCTCAAGGGTGGTAGGGAGATCAAATTTAGGGGGGGTGGGCAGGGGATATCTTTAGGCTTAACTGAAGACCTAAAGGCTTGGAAGAGGGAGTCCAAATTGGCAATGGAGGCTGAATCAAGGTCACACCCCACGGAAGAAGGGGAAGACTCAACTAGGGCAAAAGTCATGAGGGAAGGGAGAGGACATGGGAAAAAGGATAGAGGAGGTACAAAATTAGGGGTTTTACCCACCTTACATAGAGGGGTAGATTCCCCCACCCTAGGATTAGGCTTCTCAGCATCCTTTGAGGCATGTTTTACAGCCTACTTCCTAGATTTGAGCAGAGGGGAAGATTTTCTAAGATGCCCTTCTATTCTCCAAAGAAAACACACATTGATGCCGCTTAGAAATTCCACTGGGTTAATCGCATTCTCTTCTTCCACTTCAATAATAAATTAATCTGGTAAATCTACGGAGGGATTGACAACAATAAGTAGTCGAGCGTCCAAGTGGGGTAATAGTGAAGAGGATTCTTCCACACCTATTGTATTCCTCAGATATTCTAGGGTTTTGGGTACCCACCTCCATAAAATTGGAGGGAAGTTTTTAACCGTAACCCATCTAGGGCACAAGAGTGCAATAATATCATTATAATTAGCCTCGAGGGACCAACTAATGGCCTTAAAACAACCATTTCTCACAATCCAGAATTCTTTTTTCACCACCTCTTTTTGGCTACAAGAGTCATTGAAGAAAATAATAAACATGCCCCTTTGAATCATTCTACATAATGAGCATTTAAACCCTAGTTTTTTAACCCACACTAATTGCAACCAATTGTTCAAATAGTTCCTTGATGGGAGTTTTTTATGGTCAAAGACAAAAAGAAAGATAACAATATCTTTTAACCTAGATTTATCATCATTCAAAACCATGACCATCTCAAAGTTTGGTCTAGTGATGAGAGAGGCATTGAAATAGTGCTTACCAGATTATCGTCTACAAGAGGAACCATCTTTGCCTAACAGTTCTCAGTGATGAAGTGAGTGCTAAAGGAGATCTTCGCACAGCCCTTCAAATAATAAGATCCCACCTTCCTTTATATGAAGGCGAAGGAGATCATACCATGGGTTCAAATATTTTACTCCTTTTTCTTGGACTATGTTTGTAATGATTGTGACATTGTTTGCAAGATCTTCCCTCATTCACTCAACAAACATGCCCTAGAGTGGCTCTTCTCATCACTTCATGCTTTCATTTAAATTTTCATGATGATCACCAATTACTTCATTAATTCACTTTCAAATTTACATCTCCCTAGAAGTGAACCTTACAAACTTATCCATTGTAAATAAGGACCCCAAGAGAAGCTTAGTGACTTTGTCACATTATTTCAGTTATCTTTAGCCAAGATGCACTAATATTTCCCCAACATACAAATACATTCATTTATAGACAATATCATTCTATCGATTCTAGAGAAGATGTTGTTCCAAAATCTAACACATTTATAGACCTTTGTACAAAACTTGAGGGTTATGAGGAAAATATATGCATAAATTTAGTAAGGATTTTATGGGAACATCCACTTTTAGACAACATAAGAAAATAACAACAAATTTTTCAATCCTTACAAGAAACCCTTCACAAACAACAACAATGACAACCACCACCATCTACTATTTCACCTTATCTTATTCCTTCACCTTCTTTTGGACAAATGCAACTTCTATCTAAACTTGAGTTTTTAATCAATTCACCGAGCTTGTGGAATCCTATCGAGAAATTATGAATCAAGATGTCTCCATAAATCCTCTCCAATTTCATCCCATTCAATCTTTTGGCACTTCTCTTCCTCTACTCAAATTTATGACTAGTGCATTTTTTAATACTATGTTATTCCTAAACATGATAATGAAAGATCCATGGACTTAAAACAAAAATAATTCAAGAATTTGTTGATAATAAATAGATTCTAGAGGTTCCTAAATAATAAGGTCAACCCTTTTGTATCACCACTAAATTAAATCCTTCAAATCTTCACGAATCCATTTTCTCACTACAACCAATCAAATAATGTTGAGTCTACCAACACCTTATCTTCTTCGTAACCTCCACCGCCTTCTTATAATAGTATTTCTTCTATAAAAACCACCTTAGAAACCTTAGAAGATTACACTCTTTTCATTAATCATATGATTGGTATGGTAAATAATCACTTGATGGGGATTCTATTGTTTCTTATATAAAGTCTTCCAACATTGCATTCGTAAAAAAAATGAATGTGTTTCAACAACTTTCTTTAACCTTTATACATCAATGACATGTTTTGAAGGAATTAGCCCTAAATACATCACTATTTCCTTTGATGATATAGTTGGCATGGTAGATAAATGATCACTTAATGGAAAACATATGCTTATTTTTGTTTCCTCTATAGAACTCTCATCATCATATTCACAAACAAAGAAATAGTTAACAACTATCATGACCTTTTATATATCAAAAAAAAATTTGTGAAGGAATTTTGGTTATCCTACTCATTCCTTCAACTTTGTCACTAGGGAATACATTTTTAGTATCTATACTTACCGTGAGTCATATCCTACATCTTATGTATCCTTGAAGTGCTATAATGAAAAATTAAGTTAGACTCTAAGTAGCATCATTGACCCATTGAAATTGGTCTTAAAGATGCCTAGATTCTCTCATGTGGTTCATGTTTCTAATCTCTTTAATCTCTTTTTGGAAGGCCTTGGTTAGATGAGTACCAACTTGTGCATTGAATGTTTCTAATATCTTCAATATCATTTTGAAAGGCCTTGGTTAGATGAGTACCAACTTGATCCTTCCATCTTACATGAATTTTTTAAGTTTATCAATAATAATCTTGACCCTTCCGTCTTACATGAATGTTTTAAGTTTATCAATGATTGTCTTGTTGTCACTTATATCTTGATCAAGTTCCAAACTAATTTGTACCAATGTCAACTTCATTATGAACTACTTTATTTGTAAAGTCAAAGATACGCCTCATTAATGAAATAACCAAATGTATCAAGATTATACAAAGTATGTGACATAAAAATAATATAATAAAAAAGAGAATATTGATTTTAAACATCCTTTAAATTTCTTGAGCTTCATTTAAGTACAACGCCAATTTTATTTGTAAGGATTGCTCTCACAATCTTCTACTCAACATTGGAATCACTTTCATTGCAGAAATTATGCCCCTTCTCCTCCACCCCAGCCTAGAGCCCAATCTCATCCTCCACCCTCTACCCGTCACTAACCTTTCACATTCTCCTCAAAATTTCCATTAATCTCCCTCTCCCACATCTTCTAAAAATCATAAACGTTAATCTTAACTTTCATCACCTTCTACACTTTCTCCTTGGACTATAAAAGGGTCTACTTGGAGAAGTTTCTCCAAGTAGACCCTGGTATAGTGGACTATAAAATGACCTTTCCTTTCCTTTCCTTTCTTTCCCTTTTCCTTGAAAAATGAGTATTACAAGCTATTTCTGCTACTGAATATAGATATACATGTAGTCACTAACAATAGATATACCAATTTAGGATCAAATTTGTGTGGGGGCCGCTGGGACGCAAGCCCTCTCTGTCAAAAATTATGACATGCACTCTCCACATCAGAAATGTGGATGGAGCCTTGTGCAATTGTAAATCCCTAGAAGAGTTTTTTTTTTGTTACTACTCACTTCTATTCTAAAAGTTCACAATGCATTGTGTATTAGTACCAATTATTCTTTGCAAAACATCATCTGCCAATAGTTCAGTCATTAAATTTTATCATAATAATTTTTTGGTTATTAAAACGTGTCAGTGCATTGTAATCATGTAACAAGCTTATAGAAGTACCCAAGCATCCAAGTACCGGTACAGGTCACAAGAAATCATTCAGTAGAAAAAGTAATGGCTCGCAGGTATCAAAGAACAGAGCAACTGTCTAAACATATGTCATGAATCACATTTGCCTTTACCACTTATGTATACTGTAGGGGATGCTTGTGTGCAGCCACAATTCTTTTCCAGCACTTAACACATTTCTACAAATGTTTTACTTTATGTTTCATAAAATAATAGTCGGATTAATGACAAGTTCAGAATTCAAAGATGTGATATTTCAACATGCGTATCAGAATTAGTTTGAAAGCTTCTGGTAGAAAATTGTGACTACTCTTAGGTATTTCAGTGGACACCCCAAACAAGTTATGGATCACTTGTGACAAGATACAATCATTGTAAGGCATAACCCAGGTAATAACAAACATTGGAGACATGGTACAATCAAGTTACAGCTATGATGCCTTATGTACAACAAGCCCAACTCAAGTAGTGTATTTCCAACCTTGTATACAACATTTCCCTATGGTATTCAACAGTTTCATAAGTTCAGACATTATATAAGCAAGGTACAATCGTGAACAAAGAGATCAACAATGACATAGCAACATAGACAATTTATGTTCTTTTGCATTCATGGCTTGTAAGATTATTTCACACATTTTTTACCCCGCACAAGATTCATACCACTGTTGCAGCATACCAAACCATGAGGCAGACTTAGCCTATAATGAATAAGCAGCAACCTCTCTGATTTTAAAGACATACCTCATCTTGCTAGTCCAAACTCTTTGTTAGACTTCCTAATACAAAATAATAGTATTACAAGCATAGTTATGAAAACTTTTACTGCAGCTATGGATCAAGCATTTGTGTATAAGCCTTCATGGAGTCTATTACTGTGTTACATTTCTAACATTGAAGTGTATTCTTTTGCATTTGATCTTGTAGACAGGTATTCTTTGGATTTTAATAAGAAGCAGTTTCTTAAAAAGGTAGACATTTATCTGAGAAATAGTGAATCGATAAAACACTGTATGAGGCTCGTTAAGGGGCAGAGTTGGGTTGATCCAGCATTAAGTTGAAAGATGAGATCAAATGGGTTCAACCAAATGAAGCATGGATCAAAATCAATTTCGATGGTGCGTCGAAGGGAAATCCAGGGCCGAGTGGGATTGGGTGTATGACAAGAGATTGCAAATGTAACATTTTGAGACTAAAAGCTAAACGAATTAATGATGGTACAAATAATGTGGTTGAAGTGTTAGCAGCTTTACAAGCTGTTAGGATGGGAAGAAAAAAGGGGTTCAAAATACTACATCTTGAAGGTGACTCTCTAGTGATTGTGGAAGTGATAATGACGGGATCAATGTCGTCCTGACATTTGCAAGAATATATCAACATTATTCAAAAAGAATTTTATTTTTTTGAGAAATTTAAAATTACCCACATTAAACGAGTAGGAAATGATGTGGCAGATACCTTGTCAAAATGGGCATTAAGGTTGGCAATCGATGAGGTGAAGTGCGAAGATTTTGAAAATCTTCAACTTGGTTAGCGGCAATAATGAGGAGATAGTGAAATGATGAGGTGTATTGGAGAAGGACGAAAGCCATCATAAATGGTCATTGTTATGAAGTGTGCGATGGGACGGATATGTTTTTGAAGAGCTTTAAATGGGAATGTTGGCCGAGGCAATGTAATTGTGTCATCGACTTGTGTTTTGAGAGAAGAATTGGCAGAACAGATGGAGGCCACTCTTTGCTAACGACACGCCAACAATAGGCCTTTTTCGGTGAAGTAAAGGGTAGGAGACTTAAGCGGTTGTTGAAATGTAAAGGCAAAAAGGTGGTGAAGGCAGTATTGGAGGTGCTTGGTGAGGAATTCATCAACACCATGCACCGATATCGCATCAACATGGACATTGTGAGCATGGTCCTGGCATGGGGCTTACAACTGACCGAGGATGAGGTTATCATCCAATGGGTGATGAGAAAGCTGGTGGAAGAGGATATCTTGCTAGGGCTTGACTCTATCTTTGAGTGGGCGGTGATGGGTGTGGGTTTTGATGTCTCCGAAGGCATAGAAGACCCTGCGGAAGTACCATGCTACAACATTGTGCACTTCGTACGTTGGCCTAGCAGAGTGGATAGGGAGGCTTACAGAGAGAAGATGAGGGTGGCGTGGACCAATTTGAAGAGGGCACTACGAGTGGAGGATGAATGAATTCTTTGGGGGATGAATGTGAATGCTCGCCGACACAAACCAAGGTGAGGACGTGTACGAAGAGCAAGGCGAGAACGTGGTAGGAAGAGCAAGGCTACTCTCGAACAGGGTAATCAAGTTTAAAGCCGAGGAAGTTCTGTGTCTTTTTTTATTTTTTGGAAGAATTTGCAATACCCTGGGAATATTGATAATGTAATGGGGGTATGTCTGTTAATGTTTTGTAAAGTGTATAGTTGTTGGGTCAATCATGTAAAGCCATGTCTTTTTGGTTTGTGGGAAGGGATGAAAATGTAATGCAAAAAGTTGTAATGGCAATTCAGGTGGTAGCACTGTGCAAGGATGGTTTTGGGTGTTTGTAAATTGCCAGAAGAGCAGTATTTTGGGGTGGTCGATAGGTGATTTAGGGTTTCAGTCATACTATAGTTATCAAACTTATAATAGCAATGTAAATACTTTTTGAATATTAATAAAATATACAAAATTACGGATCAAAAAAATAAAATACTGTATTAGTGCTCAAACATACCCAAGATTGCTAATCAAATATATTGATGTAGTTGTTCAACAGGATAACATAAATGACCTATCCGCTAGCACTTGCACCGAAAGAAGGCGCAAGGGATAAGCCGATAGGTATTTGATGTGAAAGCATAATTGAAGGTTTACCTATTAAAATGAAGTGTATTTAAATGTCGTTCAAACACAAGTACCATTATAGAAGGAAGTCTTGTACATAGCTGCATCCACTTTGGATGAAATAAAGTTACAATATTGTCGTACTGTAGTTTTGTGTTGGTCCCTTCATAAAAGCATAGCATTGAAATGCATTGGAACACATTTAAAAGATGTTGTTATCATAACTATAAATATTCTTTGTTTTCTCTTGATCTGGTAGCTGTGAACCTTTAGAAGCGAAAAATGTGTAATTAGTAAGCAACAAAAAATTGGTTGAAATGAATGAAGGAAAAAATTTGAAATGCAATACTAAAGAAGTGGGTTTGCAAGTAACTTAACATACCTAAACATACCCTTTGAGATTTGATGTTGAAAACTAAGGCAACAAATTGAAGCCATTTATAAGTTCTAAACTATGTGTAGCATTCTACAGGGTCAAAGTTGGGTACAAGAAACCAAAAGATTGAAAAAGGCTACTTAGGCATCCATCATAGAGCTTCTATAGAATGAAATAAAATGATTTTAGAATGTGCACAAAATAAATTTTGCAAGGAAGCTTGTTAGACATCAAAACCTAGCCCCACATTCTGCATAAGCATATAATCTAAATAGTCATTAAACTAATCTATCAAAAACTAAAACTTTGTCAAATTGCATTGGTGTTTGCATCATGCATATGATTTACAAACGAACTTGCTTCAGCATACCATCCTTACAAATATTGAAAACTATATTATATCTTTTATCCTCGTACCAAACCATTGTATAATACCAATCATTGTTCAATCTCTTGAATAGTATATGAATTGTAAAAAACTCATACCAACTAAAATGTAAAGAGTCTATATATTGTTTTATTTAGACATTCAAAGTTTTAGTACAGCCTACCATTCTTAGACAGATAGGAAAACTGAGAGAGTGAATTAGGTGTTAGAAGATTTACTATGGATGCATTGCATGCAATTCAATCAAGTTGCATTCCATGAGACTCGTCTCTTTGAGGCGTCCTGTCAAACAATTCACATGCTTTGTTTCCACTGCCACTTTTTGCATACATATCTGCCAGAGCTTACAGTAACAAGGGGAACAATAATTCCACCATGCATATGCTTGGATCGATGTCCATACCTGATTCAAAAGCTTCCATCTTCATCACAGACCTGCATTGCAATTTGCATGAGACTTCCTAAAGCCTTCTGAAACAAATGGGATTTTGTATGTGATCCGCAAAATAATTGCCAAGCATCCATAGTAAAACCCAGTTTTGGATCTTTTTGTTCGGTGCTCCTACTAATGTAGTGCCGAATTTTCATGCTTTGAAGTATTCCTTTTGTGTTTCTCAAATTGGCTCTGTATTTTCAATAGGAATCTGATGACTACTTTGGCTGAAGAAGGCTAGTTTTTAAATCTGTTGTTGAAGCTCATTAATGCCAAGAACACCATGGAGATTGGTGTGTATACTGGTTACTCACTTCTCAACACTGCTCTTGCCCTTCCAGATGATGGAAAGGTACATAATCAAGAATTCATCTGTTGTTTAATGGCTGAGAAATGAAATTTAAGGGTTTTCCTACTTACAGTTTAGTGATTTTTGTTGCAGATTATAACAATGGACATAAACAAGGATAACTATGAGTTGGGTTTGCCTATAATTCACAGTGGTTGCCTACAAAATTGACTTCAGAGAGGGCCCCACCCTACCAGTTCTTGATCAAATGTTGGAAAATGTAAGCTTAGATCTCATCTGTATTTAACCAGAAATGAAAAGTTGTTGAAAATGTGGCTATGTTTTTGTGGGTGGATTTTGAATCTGAAACTGTGGGTGTGATATTACAGAAGGAAATGCATGTTTCTTTCAATTTCATATTTGTGGATGCAAACAAAGACAATTATCTGAATTACCACCAGTGACTGATTGAGCTGGTGAAGATTGGGGGAGTGATCGGCTACGATAATACTTTTTGGAATGGATCAGTGGTGACCTCACCCGATGCCCCACTGAGGAAATATGTGAGATATTTATTACAAAGACTTCTTAATTCAAATTGGACAAGGCCCTCGCTGCAGACCCTCATATTGAAATCAGCCAAATTCCAGTAGGAGATGGCATTGTTTTCTACAGAAGAGTTATTTGAAAAGGTTTGAGGGCTTGGCTTGCTATACATTGGTTTCTCATTCTACGCATAATAAAACCGAGATGCAAAGCTTTTCCCATTTCCAAATTTTCCTCCTACTTCCAAAAGTTTCCCTAAAAGTAGTTCCGCCATAATATGTTCCTTGTAATGAACTGATTTTAGAACGATCCACACAAAAATGTAATGTTTATAGCCTGTTCTGGACATCTCTTAGGGATTTCTCACTGTGTAAAGATCCAATATGTTGGATGTCAAAACTATGATTTGAACATCACAAGTGAAGATAAATTTATGTAATGAATTTTAGGTGTTACATGTACTATTGCAGCTGGTATTACACTTTTTAGGTTAATTCTGATTTCATCCATGAGACTTGAACTGTGACCCTGCCTCCCTCCGTTCCACTCCTTCAATATCATTCCAGTATAGTACATAAATTAAATGTTTTCATTTTGCTGAAGCTATAACGACTCTGTAAGCTGGATGTACTCTAAGCTTTTGGGCATTTCAATTATTGGACAGAAAAAAATCTGATGAGGCTCGACAAGACCAATCTTACAGCAGGCATCCGCTGTCAAATAAGGTTTGGCCTGCGCTTGCCTTTTCCTTCCACAGTTGTTTGCCTTCGCATGTTCTCTCTTTTAGGCTATGGTCCTATTAAGTGAGCAAGATGGAGATGGTCTGATGAAGGACCTGACTATATAAAAATATACACGATTTCAGATACAGTCTCTTGAATAGTATATGGACTGTGAGAACTAGTGCCAACTAAAAGTTTGAACATATACTGAATATGATCTGAAATGTCATATTAAAATATGTATAGTTGATTTTAGAAACAATCTCTTGAATAATATATGAAATGTTAAAAACTCATACCAACCAAAATGTAAAGAGTCCATATATCGTTTTACTTAGACATTCAAAGTTTTAAAATATATAAAACCTAGCTAATAAGTCATGTATCAATTTGTTTGATCAAGCAAAACAACTATTTTATACAAGTTGAAGCTGGCAGAGTGTGTGAGAACAATACCTACAATGGGCTTTAATATAGAGACTGTGACATTCAAAAGCTTGAGCTTCACAGTATGGGATGTGGGTGGCCAAGACAAGATTAGGCATCTGTGGAAGCAGTACATGGTCAATGCTCAGGTAAAGCTGAAACAACTCCATTATAATATTTTTTTTGTTGGGCTTAAAAGTACTATTTGTCATTTTTAGTACTGGATGGGTGTGAAATTGTTAAGCTTGGAGTACAGATGAAACATAAAACTATTGTTGACTGTTTGGTAATCTACTTAACAGTAATGATTTTCCAGTTCTTACCATGCATCAAGACATCCATACTTCTGAAGATTGATACTGAAGAATGGATGTCTTGATGCATCGTAGATAGCCATTTCCCTTATCAACAATGTATATACAAGTTGATTTTTGAAGTAATATAGATTCATCAAAGCTTTGAATTTGTGTTTTATTAGATCATGGGTTTAAATTGTTTTTGTGGAATTTAAGCAATATAGATTCATCAAAGCATTGAATTTGTGTTTTCTTAGATCATGGGTGTAAATTATTTATATGCAAAACAAGGGCTTATATTTGTGATAGATAGTTGTGACAAAGAGCAGCTGAAGAAGGCAAAGCAGGAATTGGATAGTCTGATCAATGATACAGAATTGAGCAGTGTGAAGCTTTTGGCCATGGCCAACAAACATGATCTTCCAATGGTGATGAACTCTGTTGATATGATAGAAAGGCTTGGTCTTGGAAATCTGAGCACCACCAGAAAATGGCATGTCCAGAGTTGCAGTGGAAAAACAGGGGAAGGCCTCTATGATGCTCTCAATTGGCTTGCCTCTGCAATCAAGTAATTATATGGTACTTCATTGCAATGTTTCTGCGTCATCTTAAAGGACTAATCTTTGGGCTTTACTGTTCTTTGTACAAAGAGCCCAACATCTTGCAGAGAGTGGGAAGCTTCAGAATGCCACGATCACTCTCCTATTCATCCAAGAGATCACCATCAGGTACTTCTTGCCCTTGTAAGATCAAAATTATAACTTGAATATCAAATCATACATCATTCAAACAGTCATTACATTGTCAAATTTAGAAGTAGCCCACTAAAAATCTCCCTAAAATTTACCTCTAGAGAGATCATAATGGGCTCAATTAATCCTGTTTTGAATAACCCAGTAGACGTTTCTCAGGTATTATGGGCTTTGGCACTAACTACGTAGGGACACATAATTAATCTCAGTACACCATTGAGCTTACAAGCTACATATGTCCACCTGATCTTGTCTGTTGTGTCTTTCTTTAACACGCTCTATTTAATGCAAGGAGCTTGTGCAGAGCGGTACCTAAGCCAGTGTCAATATTATGCCTATTTGAATCACTGTACCATTCCACTATATTAAAGTTGTTTGGATTTAAATTCAAATAAAAGGGAGATCACTGATTCATAAGTTCAATAATTAGGACAAAAATACTAAGGCTTCTACTTATTTAGGCATGCCATATGCTGCAGTAAAAATAAAAAATAAATAATAGATAGAGAATGCCAATGAGTACTGATTGTTGTTACATAAATTATAATAACCAGCCCTGACTGATGCAGGCATGTTCCCATTGTTGCAGACACTTGGATGAAATGAAAATTGCTGCTGAACTGGGAAGACCTGAGAGTAGGGAGCACAAGTAATCGAATGTGTATAAGCCCTATTGTACATTATTTTTCTGTTAAAATAGAGCTCCTGTAAATAACAAGGAAATGAGCCTAGATGAAAATGTTGAAAATATGAACAGCTAAGAGTGTAAATGCTATTACAGGAAAATATGATCAATATATGGGTGCTACTCTGCTATGTACCTGTTGTTGCAAAAATTTGGCACTCACCATTACTTAGCTAGGGTGACCTGAGAGTGGGGAGCATAAGTAGTTGAATGCATATAAGCTATATACATGTTTTTTTCTTGCTAAAACAAAATCCCTGAAAACAACATGGAAATGGGTTTATTTTGAAATGCTGAAAATGTAAACAACTAAGTGCAATATGTGCTTTGATATTGTATTATGTTCTTAACACACTGTCAGAAATAAGATTGTCCTGGGATGTTGATATTGTAGTCTGTTCTTAACACACTGTCAGAAATGAGAATGTCCTGGGATGTTGATATTGTATTCTGTTCTTAACACACTGTCAGAATCAGAATGTCTTCGGATGTCATATGAATGGAAATTCTGAGTGAGATTTAAAATTTACAAAGACGTGTATGAAGGGTTTTGCCAGTAAATTGTTTGACAAAATGTCTGAATGAAATGTGGAAGGATAGGCAAGGGAGACAATCTGTTCATAATGTGTGTTGAAGATATTTGGGAATAACATTATCACAGGATACACTCTAACTGGATCTGCTAAAAAAATCCTATGAAAAGCTCAAGCAAATGTGCTTGGTAGCCATAAAGTGAAACACATCAACTTTGCTAAAATCCTCACGGCTTGTACCCAAATGGCAGCCATAGAACAAGGTACAGATGACCATCAAAGCATCATTTAAAGCTGATTTTAGTCAAATGTTGATGTCGAAGCTGCTCCAGAAGACACGTAAACAAAATGTCGAAATAGAGAGAAAGCCCGTGAACTGTTTGACAAAATGTCTCGAGGAGATGAGCATCTACAGGGAAACATTAACTCTCGGGTCTAATCTTTTAGAGGGCGAAATTGGGAACAAATCAAAGGGCAGATCAGATAAAGGGTGCGAATTGGAGCAAGACAAAGAATTCAAACCTAAGAGATCCAATTAAAATATTCAAATTAGTGGCAAATCCGGTAGCACACATAAAAGATCAGAGATAGTGGTGCAAAAATCTGTAAGACATGGGGGCAAATAATAATAAGATTTTAGTATCAGAGGGAAGGCTAATTTATCAGCAAGCCTTAGCTAATTTAGGCAAAGAATTTGAGGGAGAATTTCCATACCAAGGCAAATTTCAGATAAAAATGCAAGAAATCCCTGCCTCCATCAGAATTCTGCCCTTGGAAATACATTTGTCCCTGTCAACACCTAATTCCCAAATCCATGACAGCATCAGATTTCTGACCTGGAAGTAAAATTTGAAATCCTTATCACCATATAATCTCCACCCAAACCTGTTCATGATTACAAAGCAACCAAGATGAACTAAATGCAGATTTAAAAGAGGAATTTTATCATCGAAGAGTGAAAGAAGGTCAAAATTAGACCAGCAGAGGAGAAGACCTGGAATGTCAATTTGCAAGTAAAGTCTCCAGCCGTAATCACTTACAGACTGATGCGTACACTTGCTCGAGGCTTGGCATTTGGAAATGAAAATGCAGATGAAAACTAAAAGAGGTCTGCTGGAACAAAGCTTAGACTAAGAAGCAAACCTCACTGCGTCACCGCATTCCACCATCGACATCAGAAAACTGGCCTGCAATCCATTTTTGGACGTGAGAGTTTTCGTGAGCCCGCTCGAGAGGGAAAGCCTATCGGCTTAATTATCAATAATTATGTTTGTGACTACATTTAATCAATGACAAAGGTACATATAAAACATAACTCCCAGCACTATCCCTTAATAAAGATGCCTTCCATACTGCATCATGAGAATGCATACCCTGCCATACATTCAATGACAAGTAGATTTCTCACCATAAATTACTCTGTTTACTATAGTTTATGATCATGACTGGATAGACTCTGTTTACTATTGTTTATGATCATGACTTGTTTACTGTTTATGATCATGACTGGTTTATATCCGTAGTATGTCATTCAGGGCAGTTTCATACAGATGTTAAACTCTATGTCACTGTAATAGTCCATAAAGAAGTTCAATTTACCCGCTGTAAATACTTTACTAGGGTAATTCAAGGAGAATGTCCATGAAGACGACAGATTTAAGTTCATCCCCTGATTCCAACAATTTTAGATTTCAAAATAAAGAAAGATTGCTCGAATTAAATGGACTTAGCAGGAGCTTTTAAGTTCTAACTTGAGATTAGTTTTGTGGGGGCCGCGCGAACGCGAGTCCCCTCTGTCACAAATTATGACGTGCACTCTCCACAATGGGAGATGCTAGACAGAGCCAACTTCCAAGTGCAATAAAGGTGCTCTCTTTAGGCCATCGGCCTTCTTGATCACCGATTGACCCCGCCCAGGTAAGTATGCTTATTTTGTTCCTCTCTCCTCCTACTTGTACTATCTCCTCTTCCTTTTTATTCTCTTCTTTTAATGCATGTGGGATCATTAACAGCCTCTGCAATTCACACACCTCATCAACAATACCAAGAGAGGACTGATGAGGGTTTACAATTCGGAGAGCAAAATATTTAGAATGTAAGCCTGCTAAATTAAATCGAACACTGAAAACCTGCAGACACAAAATTTACACACGAGTGATAAAATTTACTCATACCGTCCAATAGTGAGGTGGCATGATGGAATTTATTAAATTAAATTTTATGTTCCATAGTACTCATGGTAGAAAAAAGTTGAACATGCCTATAGATTAAACCGATCAGATTCTCACAATCTATTTGAACTAAGCTTGAATTTCTGGTTTTGATTGTGCATATTTTTTGGCATCCACAGTTGCCATGACAGAAAAAAGTTGAACATGCCTATAGATATCTCGCATATGTATGTGTTTCTACGTTTAGATATTAATGTACAGATAAAGCAAACGTTACTCTCTTCTTTTCTTATTTATGTAGGAAAAATTTGTGAGGGAAAAATAAAGTTTTAGCCCAAAAAATTGTTAAGACCAAATTATTATTATTATTATTATTTCTTTATAAAAGTTAAAATATTATTAAAATTAAATTATCATTTTTAATATATTATATATTTTTATTTTATTTTGTATTCATTCTTCTTCTTACTCTTAGAAAAATGAATTTTATGTACAAACATCAAATATCGAGATATTAAGATATCAAATGCTAAGTTACTAAAATTTTACTAGTATGAGCAAGATTGAAAGTAGTTCCTTGTTATCTATACTTGTTTTAGAATCATAGCAATAGGTCAATTTACACAAGCTTCAATCTACAAATCTAAATTGTTTATGTATTTGTGGCTTGAATTGTGACCTTGATTTGATGTTGTATGCACTAATTCTTTTTTAATCACCTGACTCTCTATGCTTCATTTGATGTCATAGAGTGGTGGTATTTAAAAGCAAATAGTGGAGATCATCATGTTGCAAAGGTCGTGTTCTCCTAGGCCAACCTAATTGATAAGACTAACTTTACAATCATGAAAATAATCAAAAGTAATAATCTTCAAACATATAAATGTTCTAGAATGATTTGATGCAAATTAGATTATTTTAGGTGTTCCAATCAAAGTTTCCATAACATATTCTTGTACGCCTCTCTCTTCGGTTTCCCACAGCTTTCCAAGGGCGGGGGTTAGTAGCAAAGGTTCACAAGCGAATGCAAATCAAGTACGCAATAACTACTAAACGAATAACAGAAACGTGAGCAATAAAATGTACAAACAAGAGAA
>MU226995.1:319670-352444 GCA_018584345.1 Thuja plicata
CCATGTGATCTGATTGGAGTTATCTCTTTGAAGATAAATGAATATTTAATTCATTTATTTATTAATTGTTTTCAACATGTGAGATAATTGAATTCTTTTTAATTAAGAATTGCTTTATTTGATGAAAGTAAATTAATTTAATTGAAATTAATTTAATTGGAAGAATTTAATTAGTAAGTTTAAATATTTGATTTAAACTATAGGAAATTGAGTTTAATTAATTAAATAATGATAATTAATCAATTAAAGCTTAATTAATTAAATAAAGTTAATTATTTAATTAATTTTGGGGATTGGATTAGATGATTTAAGAAATGAATTTAGAAGAAAATAGATGATTAATTAATGATTAAGAAACCATTAATTAATAGATGAAAATTAGTGTTTTAAATGTAAAGTCGCAAGCCTGTCCATTTTAGGGTGTCTACAGTTCTTAATTAAATGTGAATGATTTTCAATTCTCAATGAATATGAGAAAATAGTAAAATGAATGTCTTTAAATACAAGTACAAAATTGTAATCATGCAAGCATGTGTATGGTCGAGTCTTAGCAAAGTCTCATTCAGCCTGTTAGCATTTGCGTCAGCTTTGTAGCCTTGTTTAGGATGTCTATGTATCTTCATTTCACATTTTTTGCATTGATTGACTTGTAATCATTAGTCGAGTACTAGTCGTGCATTGTTGTTCAATTGTTTTGCAGGTTGAGTTTCCATATATTGCGTTCAAATCACATCATCCAGCCATCGGCGAGCTGGTTAGGCAGTTAGATGATGTTGAGGTAGCCCGTATTGATGCACTAGGATTGTCACATCTCTGTGAGGTAACCGAGATTTGGGTGAATAATGGATTATTAGGAGCACTGGTGGAGTGTTTCCATTCAGAGACAAACACCTTCCACCTTCCGCAGGGCGAGCTGACTGTGACTCTTGAGGGTATATATAGGATACTGTGGATCCCTTTCCATGGTCTGAGGGTTGAGTATGACGTGCAGTCATAGGAAGGTACAATAACACTGAGGGAGATATTGTAGGATGATCTCATCATGGGTAGAACTGTCCCATGGGAGGAGTTGATCAGAGAGTACGGGCCGAGGCATCATTTAGTTGTGGTATTAGGAGCATTCTTGGGGTGTTACCTAATGTCAGATCATGGTTAGCATGATTTGGAGTGCAGGTGGGGGAGGATTTTGCAGTAGATGCTAGCGGAGCCAGTACAGTATGGATGGGGTGAGTGTATGTTGGCCCATATGTATCATGAGATTCATGAGATTGCCTATAGAGAGGCGAAGAGTATGGATGCAGGGGTGTTTGTATTACAGGTGTGGGCATGGGAGCACCTGCCTATCTCTAGGCCCATTTGTGATGATATGAGGTAGCCCCATGAGCCTTATATTTACAGGTATAGAGGTCAGATGACCTAGCCCACACTGGGTAAGATCGAGCAGTAGCGAGCTCAGTAGGATGATTTGGTAGCAATAGTATGGCGACCTTGGAGAGCCACTGAGGCATGGGATGATGCTAGGTCCCAGCTCAGATATATGTTCTATTCATGACCACTGATCGGCCGCTCTATTGTAGTGATCAAGAGATTTCCTCTGACACGGGTGTGGCGGCAGTTCGGCCGAACGTAGGATATTTCACAGGAGTACTGCCCATACACCCGCTTCATCGATGAGGTGAGGAAGGGGTGGTCAGGACAGCTAGATCCAGGCCGCAACATGATAGATGTGCGAGCATTAGTATTGAATCTCTATGACTACATGGAGGGGTGGTGGATGGCGTCATGATACTAGCATACAGAGAGTACTTTGTGAGCCATCTGTTCCCCCAATTTATAGATCCAGTAAGCATGGAAGCACTAGTGTAGGTGGTGCAACAGCAGGTACCACAACAAAGACCGCAACTGCCTCCACATCAGGGACCGTAGCCTCCTCCACATCTGGGGCCTCAGCCCGCGCTACACAGGTTGACATCCCTACTCAACAAATGAGGATCGATCCTGTGCTGGTGGTAGTGGGGCATAGGAGAGGCACTCTAGATGGAGGATGGCTGAGCAGGAGGCGATGGCAGAGTAGATGTAGGAGGATCCAGTACAACAAGAGCAGTAGGAGCAACCTGCACAGGATCTAGTGCCAGGTGACATATTGGCATAGACGCAGGATTCCCTATGGAGATCCAGGGAGAGATTCTGACAGATGCAACAATAGATTGGGTACCTACAGACACAGTTGGTTTTCCAAGATGCATGATTCATAGATAGAGACCAGGAGCTACGAGAGGTTCGAGAGAAACTGGAGAGAGCTCAGGAGGAGACACGACATAACTCCTCCCGAGCAGTCTATTACTACGCAGTGTATGTTGGTGTGGTACCTAATGGAGCGGAGCAGGTTCTTAGATTTTTAGCGTATGCCAGAGCTTCAGATGGCACACAGGCACCACCGCATGCAGATATGCTTCCTCCTCCACCTCCTCCTGTTGATGAGGGAGAGGGCCAGAGCTAGAGTTGGCACATTTTGATCGATTTTGCACTCTGTATCACATGATGTATCTGATGCGTTGGCATCTTTGTATTGTAGCACCATTTTGAGATAAATTGTGCTCAAGTAGCACCAATTTTGTATTTTATCAACATTTGAGATATATATATATATATATATATATATATATATATATATATATATATGAGCTCAGCTTTTGGTATCATTGCACTTGTCATGATGAGTTTTATGAGATGTATGCTAAATGATTAGATGCTTAGATGATTAGACATATGAAAATGTATGCAAGAATATGTATGAAATGCACATGTTTTGATTTTATGAATATGTATGAGATGCACATGTTTTGATTTTATGAACATGTATGAGATGCACATGTTTATTTATGCATATGATTTATGTTAATGCACTTGTGAATGTAGATATGTAAATGCAATGTATATGGTAATAACAACTTATGCAAGGTGTCATGATGTATGACAGATGCTAACCAAAAGACTTTTGAAGATCGAGAGCGAGGATCGAACACTTTTGCAATTGTGATGAAGCCAGAAGAAATGTTGAATAAGAATCCCTCATTGTACAAATCTAGGAGAACACAAGGAAGTGAGCATCGAAACACTGACTAGAATGAAAGTGCAATCCTATGCTAGATGCAATCCCTAGGACATGGTTGTTGGACCCATAGAATAGTTTTCATCACAAAGCATTTTTGGAACATTAGAGTTGATAAAATCCTTACTGGTGCCACTGCAACCATAAGGATATGAATATGACTTTCATTGGATTAGATATGGGAAGCTAATGTAAGCATCGGGGCAGAAAAGCCAAGACCTGAACATTGTTTCTAGTTTAATATAGAAAGAGTACACCAATATTGAGGCATTCAAAGCCAAGATAACCATGAGTGCGATCTTGGGTAAACAAGCAGAGCAATAACAGTCAAGGAGATAGTTCTGACCTCACCTTGGTGTAAAAATAAATAGGATCGAGGGATGTGAGGCTTTTCTGCCTTAATGCAAGAGCTCTTATCACATACACCCTATTTATTTGATGTTATCAGATCATCGGGACCACAACAACAAGCAGTAGACAAAGAAAAGATTAACAAAAAATCGATGAGAAAAGACAACATACGAATAGAAGTTCAACATACTTCAGCCAGTTTCAAAGTTTTTGGATGTGTACATGTATAAGGGTGTTAAGAAACATCGTTGTGCTTGTGAGTGCATTGTGTTTCATTTCTATTGGTTTGATATTTATGTTTGCGATATCCAATGTGTGTTAAAAAACACAAATGCATCCAAAGATAGTATTAAGAAACACTGTTGATTGTGGTGTTGAGAAACACCTGTTTGTGTCAGTAGTGAGTTGTCCTTCACAAATGACAAGGTTACTAACTCTAGTGTGATCCAAAGATGCGATCAAATTTAGGGACCTATGCCCCTAGTGGAAAACATCGATGACTGACTTGACTCATGTTGTGAGGACAAAGTCGATTTGATTGCCCCAAAGCTATGACTCTAGATCGGTTCAAGTCATGAGGGTTCACCAAAGTGTCACGAGAGTGACCAAAAGCTATATACAAACTGAGGTAAAGGATTGCCAAGATGGAGTATTAACAGATGGAGTGTTGAGTACAACTCCAACTTCAAAGGATTGATGTCAAATTGTAGATATACGTTGTTTGCGAGAAATCTCATCAGTACAGCGACAGTAGATGGATGCAATGAGAACCACTAGTGGCTGACATGAGAGAGATTCTCAAGTAGAGAGATCTCAGTAATAGCTAGGCATCAGTAGGCAGACATAATGAGAACCACTGGTGACTGATGCGAAAGAGATCCCAAAAATTAATAGGACAATGCCCCCTAGACCAGGAAGGTTTCCCCTAGAGTACGACCAATTTCAATCCATGTAAGTTGGCATCTTAACGGTGATTGAGAGAAAGCGCATGAGAAAATGAAAGTATTAAAGCATGAAAGAAACTGTACAGAGCCAAGTGATGATGTGATAGGTATAGCATTGCCAAACAAGAGGCACCTATTTGCCAGTTTTTCACCTTCTTGGCATAAATTCTTTTTTTTGCTACCACGACGCCTGTTTGCCAGGTTTTCATCAATGACACTTTTTTCTTTTTTCTTTTTTTTGAATTTTTTTTTGGTATTTTCTTATATATGATAGATCTTTTGAACAGGTAGATATAGCTGCAGGAACCGTGGGAAATCTCATTAAACCAGAGCCAACACAAGCCATGTACCTTTGTGAAAAGGTATACAAAAACTTATTCGGATGGATTTTGGGGGAAAAGAAGAAGACAACTATTCCCATGACTGCCCTTTCTTGTAATACTAGAAGAATTTGTGAATGAGAAACTTCATCCACTAGGTAGTATAATTCTATTATTTTTGAATTTTTCAAGACATTTTGCAATTTTTTTGGATTTTTTTCAGGACTTTACTATGTACATGAGCATTCTGACGATGTCTCAGCTGTAGAATCATTTCAGATGAAGAGAATTGATCAGCTCCTTGAGTTTCTCTCCTTCAGTGGTGGAGAGTTGATAGGCGCTGGACCCAAATACTATAGTGACAACATACAGACAAATCCAATTTGGCTCAAACTTTCCCTTTTGGATCTGGTGTTGTTGATTTTTAGGGTTTTCTCTCAGAATGAGATCACCCACTTGGAATTCCCTTGGTCTAACCTTCTTGTTACAACTCTTAGACATCTACTTCTAATATGCTCTGAGGTGATTGAACGCCACTTGCCGATGTTCCTCTAGTAGTTCCAGCTCTTGCAGCCGAGATATTATGTTGTCATCATCAGTGATGAGGCCTTTTAGAGAGAATCATAGAGTAGGAATCTCAACCTCAATAGGTAGCACAACATCTTCTCTATAAACCAAAGCAAAGGGTGTGGCCATTATCAGTGTTCATATACTTGTTCTATATGCCCAGAGAGCTGGATTGATTCAGAGATGCCAATCTCATCCAGATTTGTGAACTGTGTGATGTAGGATTTTAAGGATTGCTTTGTTTGATGCTTCTGCCTGTCCATTACCTTGAGGATAATAGATGGAAGACCAATGCTGAGTGATTTTGAACTTAGAGAATAGCTCCTTCAGATCCTTGTTCTTGAACTACCCCCCATTATCAGTGATTATAGAGGAGGGTACACCATACCTGCAGATGATGTAATTGAGTATGAACATTGCCACAAATTTTCCATTTTCTACGGTGAGAGGTACTCCCTCTACACACTTGGTGAAATAACTTGTAGTTGTTATGATGAACTTGTGTCCATTCGATGATGAAGGATGAATCTGACCCACCAAATCGAAGGCCCATTGCTAGAATGGCCAAAAAGTGATGAATGGAATGAGCTCCTTGGCTGGAGCATGAATCAGATTTCCATGTAATTGAAATTGTTTGCAAGACTTAGTATAATGCGTAGCTTCCTTTTCCATGTCTGGCCAATAGTAACTAGCTCTAATAAGTTTACGGGCCAGTATCAGGCCACTTGAGTGAGATCCACAGATACCTTTGTGCACCTCAACCAATGCACGCTTAGACTCATTTTGTTCTAAACACCTAAGAAGGGTACCATCTAGACCTCGCCTATACAAGTCGTTAGCTATGATAACGTACCATGAAGCACTATGGATTAGGTGATGTTTCTCATTTGGGGTGTAGGTATCCAGAACAATCTGGTCATGGAGGGAGGAGTATATGTGATGGTAGCAGGATGAATCGGTTCCAATGATAGAACAGATCATCAAAGATTCAGAGGAGTCATAGGAAGGGTAGAGTAATGTCTCCACCAAGAATTCATGTTGAAAGTCATTCTCTGGCATTTTTAGCATAGAAGCGAGAGTGGCCATTGCATCAACCACTTTTTTGTCTGCCCTTGGAATCTGTTGGAATGTGATGTGTGCAAAGTAATTTCAGAGTTTGTCAACCATTCGTTTGTAGGGCACCAGTTTGTCATCCTTTGTTTGATAAGTGTCATTTACCCAATTGATGACCAATTGTGAATCACCGAAGACTTTTAGTTCATCTACTCGCCACTCGATGGCGATCTTCATGCCATTGATCAGAGCTTCATACTCGATGATGTTGTTTGTACAAGGAAACAACATCTTGTATGCTTTTGGTAAAGAGTACTTTTGTGGTGTGATGAATAGTATCCCAACACCTGACCCCTGTTGGGTGAATGATCTATCAAAGAATATAGTCCAGGATTGATGTGTGAGGAGTAGTATGGACTCATCTGGAAACTCGATGCTCAACAGTTGATGATCTATGAGAGGTGCCTCTTCCAATTGATCAACAATTGCCTTCCCTTTGATGGCCTTTCTTTCTACATACTCGATATCAAACTCATTGAGTATCATGACCCACTTTGATAGTCTAATTGTGAGGGTAGCCTTACTAAGCAAATATTTCAATGGATCAATCTTAGCAATGAGGCATGTAGTATGAGAAAGCATGTAGTGTCACAATTTTTGTGAAGAAAATACCACCGCTAGGGAAGCCTTCTCTATGAAAAAATATTTTGCTTCGTATGAGACCACTATCCTACTGATGTAGTAGATATCTCTTTCTTTATTATTCTGATCTTCTTGAGCTAACATGACACCCAATGATTTATTTGTAGCAGAGATGTAAAGGATAAGCGGCTTCCTAGGAATAGGATGCATCAGTATTGGCGTATTTGCAAGATATTGCTTGATCTGTGTTAGCCCTTTATCACAATCTTCATTCCATTTATAGGTCACGCCCTTGAGTAAAGTCTTAGTGAAGGGTTGTGACTTGTCAGCCAGTTGTGAGATGAAGCTCCAGATAGATTGTAATTGGCCTTGGAGTTCTCTCATCTAACTGATGTTGCATGGCGGTGGAATTTCCATGATGGTTTGGACCTTCTCAGGATCCACTTCTATGCCTTTTGTAGAGATGATGTAACCAAGTAGTTTTCTAGATGTAACCTCTAATGCACATTTCTTCGGATTAAGCCGTAGACTGAAGTGTTCCATGCGATCCAATATAGGACCTAGATCTACAAGGTGTGTCTTTCATTGAATGCTCTTAGCTAGAGTGTCATCAACATTGTCTTACATTGTCTTATGCATCATGTCATGGAAGATAGTGGTCACAACCCTCTGATATGTAGCTCCAGCATTCTTGATCCCAAAAGGCATGACGTTCCAACAAAAATTGCCCCATGCACATGTGAAAGCAGTTTTCTCTTGGTCTTTTGGTGCGATTTTTATCTGGTTGTAGCCAGAGAAACTGTCCATCAATGAGTACATTTCATAACCTACTGTCATGTCTATAATCATGTTGATGTTGGGTAACGAAAAGTCATCTTTTGGACATGTCTTGTTCAAGTCTCAAAAATCTGTGCAAACTCGGATGGATTTGTCATGTTTAGATACTGGAACAATGTTGGAAATCCACTTTGCATAGTCAATTTCTCTGATAAATATAGATTTAAGAAGTTTTTCCAATTAAAATTTAATAAATAATGCCACATGTGGATGCATCTTCTGAAGATTTTGTTTGAAAGGCTTGACGCTTGCTGCGATGGAAAAGTGATGCATGATCAAATTAGGATCCAATCCTGGCATGTCTAAATATGTCCATGCAAAGTTGATTTTCTTGCTCTGGAAGAAGGAAATGAATTCCTCTTTTTCTTCCTAAGATAATGACTGTGCCAAATGAATTATTTGAGGTTTTGTTTATGTACCCAAGTTCACAGGTTGAGTTGGTTCAATCAGTACCGATGACCGTTCTTGAAAGTGACTTGGAAGCG
Source organism: Thuja plicata (assembly GCA_018584345.1). Lineage (NCBI taxonomy): Eukaryota > Viridiplantae > Streptophyta > Pinopsida > Cupressales > Cupressaceae > Thuja > Thuja plicata. The sequence continues at coordinate 327,982 of MU226995.1, forward strand.
TATCAAGTATCCCATCCTCGGGCGCCTCAGAGAGGTTTTCACCCTCGGATACGTCCTTTATTTTTACTTTTTTAGGCTCTGATACTGCCACAATGTGGTTTTCACCATCAGAGCACCTATTTTTTCTTCTTTTAATATTACGACTGAGATACTTGATATCAACTTCAGTCATGTTGACATTATCTTTGCTGGTGGAGGACGTTATTAGTTTGACAATGTTAAGGTAGCAGGCAAGAGCATAGTCATTTTGGAACGTAAGGACTTCATTAGATGGAGAGGAAGATTTCTAGTTTATGAGCTCAAGATGGCAGAGTGGAAGAGAGGTGACAATTTCTAGTGCGTTCACGGTATAGTCATCAAAAGCATGGACTAGCAAGTCAATACCTAAAGCGATCTCATCTAGAGGTGCAGTCAAATTCCTTTGACCCATTGCAACCGTAGTAGAATAAAATTTAACATCAATGGAATCAAACTCATTTGTCCTAACACTAGACCCTTCACCTATTTCGAGAGGGTTTTTGTATGCATGTACAATATCTATATCCATGTCAAAGGTTGCATCAAATAGGGAAGCAAATTCATACTCATGTGAGTTGGTACTATTTGAGATAGGTACCTCATCACCAGTTGCATCACCATCTGACTCTTATGCATCTCGTGTGGTAGTGATGAGTTGTTGGATTTGTTCTTGTTCAAACTGCTCTTGAAAATGCGGTGGCATGTATAGTTCACCCTGATAGCCATGATCAACATTTTGCATTGCTCTCAATCACTCATATGTTAGTGAAGCATTTTCATCAAAGTCGTTGTCAATCCCGACCGTACTAACACATGGTATAAAATCATCTGGCTCAGAAAATAGTGTGGCAAGATCTAGAGGAATAGGACAAGGAAAGGAATCCTCATCAGAGCTATCTTCTAAATTTATAGTTGTAGTTGTACCTGTTGTCAATCAAGATTGCACCCGTGATGCAAAGTGTGAAACCTCACAATCCTGTTGAAACATGGAAATGTTCTCATTGATGGGAATGAGAATGAAAATTTAGATCATAGGTTGGCTACCTCCTTGTGATCACCTAAACTATTTCTTGACGAGGAAAAGGGTAGAAGGATATGCTTTCTAAACAAAACTATACTACTGAGGTGATTCACCAAAATTGATGTTTCAGAAAACTTTAGGAGATAAAATAGATAGGTGAAACACAATAATCATCTAGATGAACTTTGCAATAATAACTCTATGAAAGGCTTCTTAATCAGCAATAAAGAGGAAAACAATAACATTTTCACAGTTTAATAACTTAAAATAAAAAATAACACAATCATGAATCTACACTATGAGACATCATATTATGCATTAAGACTTGAAGGAAAAGTGATTCAACAAAGGTATGTGACACAATGATGAAATCAACTACTCACAATCAAACCATAACACCAAAAAATAGCTGGAAAAGGTATCAGAACTCTGCATAAAACTCCATGGATCTGCTACAAATTGCTCCCTTAGAATAATGCCTACTTTCTGCAATGTGCAAAAAGAGGTCAAAAAGAAGGAAGTCCCAAGAATGAGTTCAAAAATACAAGATATAGCCAAGAGAACTCAATGGGTCGGATGCATGAGAAAACTCCACCAAAAGAGGCATCAAAATGCTGGAAACTGAAGTATAAATGCTAAAAAACTCCTCCAAGCTAAGTGCCACTGAAAATCAACTCCAAAACTACCTCAGAATTGCTCCTCATCTCCCAAAATCATGCAAAAATGTAGGGGGTCGGATGTGAGGAGAAATCCCATAAAAATAGGGATATAACTCTAAGGAACTGTGAGCAAACTACTCCAAAAGGCTCCCCATCTGATGACAACTGAATGACAACGATGCTGTGAATAGGCCCTAACAACAGCAGAACTGAATGTGAACAAAATCTCTCCCCTAGAAATGAGCATGAGATAGGCAGTCAACTGATAGTCCACTCTAGAAAGGTGCAAGACAACCAAAGACCAACTCCTAGACAACAATCCTCTAAATTGCACTTTAAGATAATTAATAATTAATTGTCTTAACAATGACAACTTTAATTATTATTACCACAATATAAACATGCAATAAATAAGACCACACCTAAGACTTGGATTCTTTCTTTATTAATTATTAGTTAATTATATTTTAATATATTTAATTTTAAATAAATAGTATAACTATTTATTTAAATAAAGCAAATAGTAAACCTATTTCTTCAAAAACTAGATATATCAAGATATAATTAACTAATAATTAATAAGTAAACAATATAGGAAAACTCAAAATAGCTATCTATTATTAATTAATCGTATGTTAATATATTTAATTTTAAATAAATAGTATAACTATTTATTTAAATAAAGATACATTAAAACATAATTGATTGATAACAATAAAATAAAAGCTAAAAGAATTCTTTATTTATTTGTTAATTGCTAATTATGGTACTTTAATATATTTAAATCATTAAATGAATAGTTTTAAAAAAATATCCATTTCTTAGATTTAGATATATTTAAATATAATAATTAGCATTTAACAAATAAATCAGAACTCTAAAAAAAGAAATCAAAACTCACAACTTAAACAATGAATAACATTTTTATAAAATTTAAGATTTATAAATTAAAGAATATTATAATAAATAATATTCTTTTAATGTATAAGCTTTAAATTTAATAGAAACATTATTTATTGTTTAAGTTGAGAGCTCAAACCTAAAAAATGAATTCGATACCTAAAAACCCTACTTGAGCTAAACACAATTCATAAAGACTCCATCCTAGCCATACGAGTTACATAGGCACAAAAAACCCTAAAATGACTTATTTGACACATTTTCCTTTCGTGAAATCTTTCTCTACTCATGCTGCCGCCAAGAATGAGATAGGGTTTTGAAGAAAATGTTGGTTTCTGTTGGTCTCTTATGCCGCCATGGCCACCACTTCTCTCAACTGTCTATTGCATCTTGGGAATTTGTTGTTTTGTTGTTGCCAGGGAATTTGTTGTTCTACTGCCGCCATTCTTCTAATAGGGTTTTGAAGAAATAAATTTGGTTGAATGTTGTATATTCAGTGCAAAAAATGTCGCCATCTTTTACTCTCTTCTCTGCACTTCACCATAAAACTCATGGCTACTCTTTCTTTGACATTGGATGATCTCTGCCTGTGAGCGATTCTCTTCTTGTGTGATTTCTTCTAATGAAATGGCATCTTTATGTGAGTTATTTCTCTCTTTCGCGCTACACTTTCCCAACAACTTAGGGCCTTTCTTCCTCAAGGGTTTGAATGTAGCTTGGTGAGCTTGCCACCATTTTACTGCCTCCATCTCTGTCACTTTTATAAGGGTTTTAACATTATTCGAAATACTGTTGTTGCTCGTGATGAACGAAACTATGTCATCGACATGAGGGTTTGAGTTTACTTGGAAAATCTTTGACCTATTGTTGTTCATGAACACCATGCTTTAAAACTTGGAGTTTTAACTTCTTTCAATCGTTATCACTTTGCTGGTAAGTTGGTCTTTGACACTTTTTATAAAAAGGAATTTTCTTTAGTTTGCTCCTGCCATTGAAACTGAGAGCTTGAAATCCTGATATTTACAGTTGCTTTGCTGAAACTGCCTGCCATGACTGTGCTCCTCCAAAACTCTTCTGAATCCCATTATTTGTATATGCTCTCTTGCATTTGAAATTCTGAATAGGGGAACTATTATGTTGTTTGAATTATTTTAGCAACTGTGGCTTTTTTCTATTGATTATTTTCCTGTATAAATCTAGGCTCTTTGTAACAACTTCTCAAAGAATCTTTAACAATGTTTATGTATCCCAACCACTGCTTAAGGGTTTCACTATTAATTATCTTTTAAACATGAAATGACACTCCAAAAATGTGAACCTCTGTTTCTACTTATTTTCCCTTTTCAAAAGAATTTGTGTATGGTTTCTTTCTTTCTGACAAAGAACAATATAAAAATTTGTTTGTGGTTTCAATCTTTCTGATAAAGATCAATATAAAAATCTAAAAACCACTGCTCAATTTGGTAAAGCATAAATCTTTTCTTTGGTAAAGCATAAATGAACGTTTGTTACACACCTTTTCTTTGTAGATAATATTTGCACATTAACTTATCTAGAAGCTTCTTTTATTTCTGCATGAACACACCATTAAGACAACCTTACTTGTCCATTGCTGAAACAATATGCCCTTTTTGAAGCATTGACATTGATCTTGGACATGTTGAGTGCAAATCATTATAAGTTATGGATCACTCTGTGCATTGACATCCATTGAGATGACTGTAGATGCGTGCTTTACATGATCATTGAATCTCTAATTCATGCTCCTCTACAACTGAAGTCCATTTATGATGTAAGGCATGCTTCTAACCTTCCTTAACCAGTCAACACTTATGAAAAGTGAAAATAATTAATACATGACTATCTTAACAGTAATATTGATCTTTTGTTGAGGCATCTTGCTCTGCTATTTTGTAAATGATCGCTTGATATGATGCCATGTTCTTCTTTCCATTTTCTGAAGTAGCTGATGTCCTTTATTATTTGTTACCAAAACATGCCTCTTGCCTGTATATGAAGCATGACTCCTTTCTTTCACAGCACTATCATTTCATCTTGTAGCAACATTAGTAATAGTCCATTTATTGCATTGTTAATCACCATACTTGGCTCTAATAATCAAATTACGGTCACTATTGTTGTTGTTGTAGTTTGATGATGCATGACCTGTTCAATAATAGTGATTCCATGACATTCTTGAAATAGTACTTGATCCTTGATGGCTCCTCTCCCACTTTCAGTTACATGCCCTAATTTTCTAAAATAATATGAACAACACCAAACACTTGATGATTTGTGTCTCAAAACAACTATGTTCTTCTTGGCTGTTAGGAATGCTTATTATTGCATCTTTTAGTTTATTTTTGTACAACATAGAATATATATATATATATATATATATATATATATATATGATACTTCAGCAAGTAACATAATTTGATGTGATGTTGTATTTCTTCTTCATAAGCTGCTATTTGTAGTCATGTGCTCTGCTTACCATCCTATTTGAACATTTCTTGTAGTATCCTTATTGCAATTCTGATACATATATGCTATTTTCCCCATTGAAAATTACTAGTTTAAATAGTATAGCTCTTAGATGAATGTCATTTTTAGACAAGGTGCTACACTATTTAATGTTGTTATTCCTTTATGCCTCACACAATCTCTTTTCTTTGATCAACATTAATGAATATTCTATGTTGTGAAATAGCATAATTTATTCATTGTATGGCTATAAATGTTAAGTACCTGGATTTTCTTCTTCTGTAGTATATCTCATCGTAAGCCTTTTCCATTCTTGCTAACCTATTGTTGATAATACCATGCTTCCCTCTTGTCTTGGAAACAAGTGTTCCTTTTACCATAATCTGAAATAATCAATCCCGAAAGGTTTTTCATGTTTAACCAACACGTCCCTTCAACAACATAGGTCTTGAAACAACTTCATGATTCAGCTAGAAGGTCCCATTCCTGAAACTTATGCATGCCCCCTCAATAGACTCCTCCATTCTTTAGTCTTCACCTCTACATATCTCAGCTCGAAGGTTTCATGTGTGTAATGCATGCATGTTCCTTCGATAACCTACAATGTCTTCATACCTGTACCTACACATTGAGCAAACAATTAACAAAACACTTGTTTTTCCATGTAGTTCTTTCATGTATTCTGAACATCTCTTTGCATTAATGTTTTGTATTTTTTTCAGTGAATAGAGATCAGCATGATAGGATAAGATGTTAGTTCCTTCATTGCTCAGTTCATACGAACTGACCTCTTTCCCCTTCTCTCTCTAATGCAGGAATCTTTCAAACGTGGACTCGTGGGCTCAAAACTACAACAACTTCAGAAGTACAACAACCATACCAGGAAATGGGGGCCTAACCCTTATTCCTCTTATGTTGACTTCTTTTCATTTTCTGAAGATGAAAATAAGTTCTTCTATTTTTTCTACATTTCTAATTTAGTATGCATATTTGCATTATCCTAAAACCACAGGTTGTGTGGTTGCTATATAAAAATGTATTTCATTTTGAATATCTTTTAATGAAAAGATCTTTTGTTTATCATTGAAATACACTTTCCAGTTCTATAGTTTTTAAAGCAACCACTGCTTATGTGGACTACCTTGAATGTTGTTCTTCTGTTTGTTTGAAATAAGCAAAGCATTTTTCTATTATAAATTTAGTAAACATATGTACTTTGCAAAAAATCTGCACTCTTTGATAATTTAGGACATCAAACTTCAGATTTTTTGAGATTTTAAAATGAACCAGAAATGCAACCGCAACTTTGAACATTTAAACTAGTCAACATTTTAACTCAAAATAACCTTTTTTCACCATAAATATCAGGGTTGATAACAACCCTACCATTTATAACTGCATAGTAAAAATATGGTAACAATACCTTTAGGTTTTGGTTGGTGATCTAGTTCTGGCATAAATTTGTTAATCCCTAAGTGAAATAGGATTTTCTTGAAGCCTAGACCTGCAGTGTCACGTGTTCGTCTACCAGTAGCTTCAAGTGGTTCAAGAAATCCTTTATTGTTCACTCCTATAGGGCCATTCCCTTTATAGACAAAGAACTTCATAAGGTGGAGACCCTTTCCATATTGTTCAGGTTCTATTGTGCGGGTTGGAGTGATTGTCTCAGGTGTATCCTCCCCTTTATAGATCCAGGCTGCAATAGCCTTGTTTTCATCTTATTCCTCTAGTTGTGTCATGGCTTGTACAAAGGTGTCATCATATAGTGTTTGAGGAGGAGTAGTAGAAGGTTTTTTTTCCTCAGAAGGCTTACCATAAGAACGTTGAGACAAAGGTAGAGATGTTCTTGATAACACAGGTTCAATCTGATACCTCCATGCCAGTTTCCTTGAGATTCAGAGTTTTTTTCCATTTCCTTTAGCTTGGCATCAAAGAACTCAGTAGACTCTCTGTTGGTGGGAACAAAGCTATTGAAAAATTTGGTAAGCATGTTGCAATCATAGCTCGTATTGGCAGGTATGCTCACTTCAGATCCTTTGAATGAGAATTTAATGCAGTTATGATAGGTTGAAGGAACCGCTTGCATTTCATGGATCCATGTTCTTCCCAATAGTATGTCATATGCTAGGGTAATGTCGAGCACTTAACAGATAACATCCCTTTCAATAGGTCCAACTTGAATTGGTAACACAACTAGCCCTTTGGATTTTCACTCTTCTTCATCATATGCCTTAATGGTGATATTTTTATGGGCATCTATGCAGTCTTCACCATAGCCTAACTGAGTAAGAAGGTTAGCAGAGTAGATGTTAAGGCCAATGTTGTTATCTATAAGGACACGACAGATGTGCCTTAGGCTAATCATGACCTCAATATGCAGGGAGTTATTGTGTGGATGACTCAAGGAATGATCATCTTCCTCAGAGAAAGATAAGTAATGAGGTGAGGTTAGGAGACCTACCATGGATTGAAACTGGTCTAAATCAAAATCTTTCAGAACATTTTCCTCAGTGAGGGATTTGTCAAAAATCTCCCTATGGGCAGGAGATATTTTTAGTAGCTCGAAGATAGTAATCTAAGTGTTGGTTCTTTGCAATTGGTATAGTATGCTATAATTAGCAACATTAGGTGAGGGGACCAATTTTGAATTCTTGTTGGTAGTGCCAACAAAAGATTTATCTACAGGTTGTTTTGGTGAAGATGTAGAAGGCACAGGGCCTTTGAAAATGATCTTCACACAAGACCGAGTAATGACATTTGCACAAACCTAAGAAAGTTCTCGTTCAGAGGAATGGGATGTAGGTCCTTGCAGAATGAAGGTAGTTTTGTGTTTGAAAACATTTTCTCTTCCCTTGATGGTAACAATGTTACATTATTTGACATCGACAGGTTCAACCATATTAATGAAATTATCATTATTAGTGTATGCATAGTTGACCTTGGCATGAGCATTTCTATCTTTAGAGGATTCACCTTTCTCATGAGAAGGAAAGGGGTCTTTGAATGCCCAATGATCCGAGTTCTTGTCGTGAATCCCCATAGCAATAGCCTTACTGTTGATAAGGTCCTGGATTTTATGTCGCAGTTGCATGCAGCTAGATGTTTTGTGACCTTTGTTTTGGTGGTAATCATAGTACACAGATTCATTCCACATGGAAGGTCATGGTTGTGGATCGAAAGGATGCGAATTATCTAGAGGAGTGAGTATTTGGTTTTCTAAGAGTCTTGTAAACCATGTCAAGAGGTTCTCCTAGAGGAGTGAACTCAGGCTTGGGTCGAGGAGCTTAAGGTTTAGATCTAGAATAGTTTGAAGGCAGTTTAGTTTCTGTCGCAGCCTGTTTCGTGGTTTTGGCCGCTTGCATAGTGGTAGTAAGATTAAACGCAGGCTTTGGAGGCTTGGGAGTTATGTTGTCAACAACTCTATCATTCACAACATCCTGATTCTTGTTGACAATCTTAGGTTTGTCTTTGCTTGAGGAGGAGGACCCCTATTTGTTATCCTTGTGTAGGGTCAGTTCTCCTTTTTTGACCATGAATGTTTCAATTCTCATAGTTTGATCATGTCATCGAAGGTCAAAGGAGCTTGCAGCTGTACTTGGTACCCAAAATTGGGAAGAAGATTGTCTAAAAATATGTCAAGCTTTTCAGACTCGGGTATCATACAAGAATATTTCATATAAAGTTGTCTCCACCTCTGGAGAAATGTCAAGAAAGGTTCCCAATGGTGTTGTTTTAAGATGCAAAGATCACAGATGTTAACTGGATGTTGGATGTTATGTGAATAGTGTTTTAGGAACAGGTTGGCAATCTCATCAAAATTATTGATACCAGTAGGTAACCTAGAGAACCACTCCATGGAAGACCCTCCCAAACTATGTGGGAAGAGATGCATGAGGTAAGTTTGGTCATGGAAAAACTCCATAGATAGAGCACCAAACTCTCTCAGATGATCTTCAGGATCAGAGGTACCCAAGTGTTTTTCGTACTTGGGAAGTTCAATTCCTTTAGGAAAAGGAGGCATGTAAAGGATTTTTTCAAATGGAAACGGAAAAATGCTATCCAACGTGAACTGTGTGGGCAGTTTTTCCTTATTCTTCATGAGTTGAAGGAGTTGTTCTTGCATGCTTTGAACTTGTTTATGTAATCAGGAGTTTTTAGTTTCTTCCTCCTTTGTGACAAGAGTCTCTACGTTGAAGTTTGAGGGTAGCTTGGCCCCTTGATTAGCTAGCTCGAGGAGATATTTTTCTTTCTCTTCCTTTAGGAGGATCTCCATCATTCTACGAAAGTGTTTTTTATTGCAAGCATCCGTTATATCTTCCTGATTTATTTCCTTCTCCTCATCACTAGGGGGATTTTGATAATGATATTTACCCTTAGAGGTGTTAGATGGACCATTATCTTTGTTGTGTTCACCCTTTTGATTTTGGTTTTCCATCTTGCTGGTATGCAAGTGTTCAGTGTACAAAGACTCACTACAAGGAGGTTGAGTATGCTAAGACATTGTACCTATGGGAACCCTTGTTGTGTCGATAGAGTTAGATTTAGGTAACAACTCTTCAGAGTTTTGATGTTCTTCAAACAATGGGTTTCAAACCTGACTGAAGTCAACTGTGAATGATCGTCTAATGTGAGGTCGAACAACAGGAGAGGCAGATCGAGATGATCCCTCTGTAGATGTATCTAGTGAAGAGGAATGTGATGATCCCCTACTACACTCAGATTGTGTGACAAGTTTAGAACAACCTCTTCCTTGGTTTTGAGGTCTACCTCTACCTCATTTAGTGACACATAACAGGAATGAGTTGCTACTTTGAGTCGCAATAGTCATAGAAAAAGATTATGTAAGGAGTGTAAACTAGGAATACACTTGGAACTATGTCGCAAGATAAGTGCAGAAGAGTGACAATAGGTGAAGTATACCCGGTACGAGTCGTCAAAGATAAAGCTAGAATAGCTGAGAGATGACTATGGCGTCGCAAGGTATGACAACACAACAGAAGGAGTAGGTAGATAAGAGACAAGACAAGTTCAAGCGAGCATACCGTAGTTCTCAACCTAAGACATCTAGTTGTAGACTATGTATAGATAGGAAACATGTAGGCAAGTCCCAAATAGAAACAAGATTGAGCAGAGTGACAAAGGATAGACAACAGATAGCTCATTGTTAAGGAAAAATGGGATAGTTTCACGCGAAGAACTTTTTCGCACTAAGATTCAAATTGGCTTGCCTGAGACTTTGCAGCCTAGCGTGAAGAAATGCAGAACTGGTGAGATAGATTTGTAACCCAAATGACAACAAATTAGCAAAAAATTGCACTTAGATTCATAGAACCTCGCGCAAAGATGTTTGCTGAGCGACACAAAGATCCAAAAGTTTGCGAAAAGATTTTTAGAAGAACAGGCAAACTTTTACAAAAACTGACAGTTTGGACCATTTTTCAAGACAAAACTTGATTATGAGACACAAACTAGACTGTTCTTTGACAAAGTACTCAGTTTGTAGACTATTTTGGACAGTTTTAGATTGACAAGTTTTTTTTTGAATGTTTAGAAACAAGTTGTTGACAAGCATGAAGTTTGGACTTTTGAATAGTTTTCATACATGTAGTAGTAAAAAATAATTCATCCGAGGACAAAGAAACTCAGAAGAATAGGGGATTCTTGACAAGTTTGAACATTTGGAGACTCAAAAAAGACACTCATTTATCCCTAGAAGAAAATGGTGGAGAATACAAAATCTTTGCCTCACAACTTATGCTCATGTGTGCACCTCACACAGATGTGTCACCCCCAAGAGAGTGCACCTATTTTTGGTGTTTCCAAGGACTAAATAATATATGTTCAAAGGACACCCTTGAAGAAGGGGCCATTGTCATATACCACCTTCAAATGTCCAGGTGCATGCCTATGGTAAGAATCTATGGGAGAGAATTTCCCCCCTCCCTGTGCAAAGATTATGGCCCCTTTCGAAGGTGAACCGGGTAGGAAAGTAGCTACAAAAGTTTTTAATAGGCTTATGTTCACATTAACCTCTAGTGGCCTTGCAAGAGAGGTTGATAAATATAGCCACATTGACACCTGTAAGTGTATACCCCCACAAAGAAAGGCTGGGAGTGGCAACACTTAGTACAATAGACATGGCTTCCTCAAGATGTTCGACATCAAGGATCAAGAGGAAGAAATTAAAATGGCTTTGGAGTCTTTCACTCAAAAAATAAACTTTATCATAGTGGGGTGTAATCATCGGCGAAAGGTGTGTACCCACTTGGGTCGTTCCTAGAGGTTCAACTTCCGACAGGCCCGCTAAAGGTGACTCAGACTTAGTTTAGTTTCAAGGGTCTAAGTTTCTAATTTTCCTAAAAGGGAAAAGAGCATACTCCTCTACCTCTACACCTTACCCAAACACACCAGACATATTCATCACTGAGCTAACTCCTCTTTCAACAAACCCAAGAGCTTCTAGGTTTCTGATTCTCTCAAAGAGACAAGAGCATACTCCCATCACTAATGGATATGCCAATCGATTTGTTACCTTTCCTTACTCCCCTAAGTATCAATCACTTAGTAGTGTCTAGGTCTTGGATTCATTCATGGACATCACTTCCATGTAATGAAGAGCCTAATACCCTATTCTTCTATCAAGACCCTTAAGAGGTTTTAACAAGGCCCTAATTAGACTATGTAGATAAAACATTGAAAAAAAGACACAATGTTCATGTAGGTTTGAAATTCTTTGACAAATGTGCTCTAACAGGCACCTGCAATCAAGTAGTCAGTAAGTTTGCATATCTTTTTTTGAAGGATTCTTCGACATCTTGTCCTACAAACCACTTGTTAAGTTGTATCATAAATAAAACCAGGAAACCACAGCAAACAACAAATATCAATAGTCAGAAAATAGAGATATAAAAACAACAAATTAAAAGTCTCTGATGTCAAAGTTTGTGCAAAGATTTAGAATAGGCCACGCGAAGAAACTCCAAGAGCTGGATGAAGATTTGCATGGACTAGGAAAACTTTGCGCAGATATATGTAAAACTTCGCGTGAGAATTTGCTATAGAGACATATAGAAAAAAAACAAAAATGAAAGCAAAAATGAAGTATGAGGCCAGAAATTGAATTTTCTGCCCCACGGTGGGTGCCATAAATGTATATGCTAAATGTGGGCCTCTTTACTTAGCCATACACTTCAACATAGTCCTTATTTATCAGTCACATACAGGAATGGATATGAAGTTATCCACTCTACATGCCTGGATGAGTCGACCTGTTACCTCCTATCTAGACGGGGTTTTGAGTAGCTTTTAGAATTCGAGAGTCCAACAAATGAGACCAATCTAAGAATGGAGGATTTAATCTACAATGTAAATGCAATATTTAATTTAGAGATGAGTATGCAAGATTAATCTAGAAATGAGAGATGATATTAAGCTAGAAATGAGAAATGAGATTAAGCTATAAATACTTGAAAGAAACTAAGCTATCCACGATTAATCTATTGAATGATATTAATCTATTGCAATAATGATGATAACAATGAACATTTGAATGCACACAAATATTGAATTAAAAATTCAGCAGCGATTCAATACTTCAACAATGCATTATCATTTTTTTGAATGAGAGACAAGAGGATTCTTTTATAGAATGAGAGTCCAGTTCAGAATGGCAAGTTCCTTGAGAGAAACAGTCAATTGTTGGTTTTTCGAGTGAATGAAATAGTTAACTGATTTGTTGCACTTTTGAATTATAGTTAACTCAAAGTTTCTATTTCTGAATTGAAGTGAGGATTTTGGAGAGATTATTTGATTAAATAAATGAAATATGACCTCATAAATGCACTTTCTCAATTATTTCAATAATTAAATTCAATTATTGAAATGAGGATACTTATTTAATAATCAAATTTTATTTAATTCCTTTTTATGTATTTTAGCTAAAAAGGTGAATTTAATTTAATTAAAGTGCTAGGACTTTGTAATTAAATTAAATTGATCATAGGGTTTATTTAGCCAATTGCAATTGATATTAGGAATTAAATATAGTATGTGATTAATGCAGATTTAGGGTTTTCTACATTTGACACTTAGGTCAAGTAGAGTTAGTCAAAACTCAGAATTGCCTAGTACCATAGGACTTTAATGATTCAAAATATTGATAAACTCTACAAAATTGGTTAGAGTTGTAAGATGCCAATTTTGGGGTGTTACACCTATCAGGTATTGGAAATGATTGCACACAGTACTTGGATACTAAATTTGTTTTACCTACAAGACCTCTGATAGTTGATCAATTATGAGAGAAACATGAAAACAATTTTATGATGATAGAACTTGCTTCATCACTCTCTGATGCTGAATTTGAAGATGTCAAATCATGCACCAGTGCAAATCAAATGTGGAACAAACTCAAGCTAGTACATGGAGGAGATAAAAATGTGATGAGGGGTAAAGTAGAGAGCCTAAGAGGAACATTTGATAACCTAAGAATGAAATAAGGAGAAAATATCACTCAGTACAGTAGCAGAATCAAAGAGGTTATTAATGCTATCCGAGGAGTAGGAGGTGTACCTAAAGAAGAAACAATGGTAAGTAAAATTCTGAGAACCTTATTGCATGTTTATGCTATTAGAGTATCTGCAATTCAAGAAATGGGAGCAGTAGAAAATAACAATGATACTCTAGATAGTTTTATTGGTAGACTTATTTCATTTGAGATGAATAACTTTGACAAGTGTCTTACCAACTATTGAGTCTACATTCAAATCTTCTTTGAAAATAAGTAAATCAGGTCATAAGCACACTATGATAAATGATAGTGAAAGTGATAGTAATGAACAAGAGCTTGATGAAATTGAAGCACTAATGGCAAGAAGATTGTAGAGAGGCAAAGTTAGATACAAAGGCAAATTGTCATTGGTCTATTTTAATTGTAAAGAGATTGGACACTTTTCTATTAGATGTCCTAACAAAAGAAAAGATGAAAGAAAATATGACAAATCTTATGAAAATAAGTTTGACAAAGGTGATTACCGAGATTACCGAAGCAACCAAAAATCTAATAGAAGAGATAACCATACTACAAGGACAAAGGAAAGAAGGCTTGTTACCTCACTGAAAACAAAGCTTAAAATACTGACACTAAGTCTGATGAAGATATTGAGGTGGTATTTTTTTCTATGAAGGATGATTCAGACGAAGAAGAAAGGTATGTTGAGACTGCACTCATATCTAAGGTGAGTAAAAATTATGTCTGGATTATTGATAGTGGCTATACTCACCACATGACTAGAGATAAGGAAAAGTTTGAAACTTTTGAATATTATAATGGTGGATCAGTAAGAATGGGTAATGAGTCACCTTGTCCATTTGAAGGTAAAGAAACCATCATGTTGAATAATCTAATCAGATGTGAAAATGCATATTGGCTGAATGGACTTAACTATAATCTATTGAGTGTTTCACAGTTGAGTAACATAAGACACCGAGTTGCATTTGAGAAAAAAAGGCAAAGATCTATAATGAAATAGGAAGGTTGATCGGTATTGGTAAACAAACAAAAGGTAACCTATTCTATCTTGATAAGATCGAGACCACTTGTTTATTGGATAGAAATGAAGACATTTGGTTGTGACATAAAAGGTTATGTCATGTGAATTTTGACAGCATGGTTAGGATAAGAAAGAAGAGAAATGTAAGAGGCTTACCGAGCATGTCAAAGCCCGACCATGTCATGTGTAAGAATTGTCAAAAAGATAAAATGACAAAGTCTAGTTTCAAGAGAAAAACCTACACATCTAATGCTATTCTAGAAATAGTCCATACTATCTTATGTGGACCAATGAGAACAAAGAGCTATTATGGTGATAGATACTTCATTCTATTTGTTGATGATTATTCTAGAATGATGACTGTTATGTTCTTAAAATATAAATCGGAAGCATTTAAGATGTTTAAATAGTATAAAGCTATAGTTGAAAAACAAAGTGAAAAGGAACTAAAATGTCTAAGATCATATAGAGGAGGAGAATTTATTTATGATGAATTCACTAACTTTTTTAATGAGCATGGAATTCAAAGGCAAGTTTCTGCACCGAGAACACCATAACAGAATGGGATTGTTGAAAGAAAGAATAGATCAATTGTTGATTGTGTCAGAACACTGATGATTGAAAAAGGAATCACACAAACATTTTGGAAAGAAGCTGTAAGTACTATTGTCTATACATTAAACCGAGTTCAATTGAAGAAAGACACCAATAAGACACCTTATGAGCTATGGTATGGATACACACCCAATGTAAGTTACTTTAGAATTTTTGGAAGTCAATGTTATATATTGAAAGATGAAAGAAATAGAAAGCTTGACTCCAAAAGTGATGAAGGAATATTTCTAGGTTATTTTACCGAAAGCAAAGCTTATAAATGTCTTAACAAATCCTCTAACAAAACCATTGAAAGTGAAAATACCAAAGTGGATGAATTTGTTGAGAAAAATGATGAGGAAAGCAGAAAGAAACTAGAATATAACAATAGATTTTTTTTACAGTGAAGAACCTGACACTCTTCCTGAGCAACAATGTTTCACTACCAAGCGACATAACAATGCACCCAAGCAACATGCTACACACAATGATGAACCGAGTGATGAAGACCAAAATGAAGGTCAAGATGATGATCAAAATGATGAATAGAGATCTAGACCTGTACTTTCCAAGTATGTCATAAGACACCATCGATAGAACTAGATCATAGGAGACAAAAGTGATGGAATGAGAACAAGAAGTAAGTCACTGAACACTAGATGTTTGATTTGTGATTTTGAGCCTAAATATGTTAATACTGCACTTGAGAATTAGGAATGGGTTAGTGAAATGAATGGAGAAATATAACAGATTGAGAGGAAAAAAATGGACATTAGTACCTAGACCGAATGAAAAAATGTCATTGGTACCAAATGGATATTCATAAACAAACTGAATGAGAAATGGAGAAGTCACAAGAAACAAAGCAAGAATAGTATGCAAAGGATATGCACAAGAAGAAGGTATTGACTATGGAGAAACCTTTGCGCCCGTTGCTAGACTAGAAGGAGTAAGAATTCTACTTGCTTATGTTGCATTCAAAAGACTCAAAGCATACCAAATGGATGTCAAATCTGCATTTCCAACCATAAGGGTTTGTTGATCCTAACAAGAGGAACATGGTATGTAGACTACACAAAGCCTTGTATGGACTGAAAATAGCAATGACATAATGGTATGAAAGACTTCACTCTTATCTCATTAGTATTGGATTTGTAAGAACAAGTGATAAAAATAATTTGTATTTAAAATAAGATACTGATGATAACATTTTGATTACTGAGATATTTGTTGATGATATCATATTTGGAGGTAATGATATGTTATGCAAATCATTTGTTGATGAAACAAGCAAAGAGTTTGAGATGTCAATGTTTGGGGAGATCAATTTTTTTCTTGGTTTGCAGATTTTACAATAGGATGAAGGCATCTACATCACACAATCCAAATACATCAAAGAAGTTCTCAAGATATTCAAAATGGAGGACTCCAAACTAGTTGGAACACCTATGGAAACCAGATGCAAACTGAAAAAGGAAGATAAGTCAACCAAAGTAAATCAGACCTTATATAGATCAATGATTGGCAAACTAATGTATGTTGTACATACTAGACTAGACATAACACATGTAGTTGGTATAGTTTCAAGATTCTCTGCTAATCCAAAGGAATCACATGTGGCTACTATTAAAATAATTCTGAGATATCTAAAGAATAACAAGGACTATGGTCTGTGGTATAGTAAAGAAGGAAAATTTGAGCTTCAAGTCTATAAAGATGTTGATTGGGCTAGAAACATAGATGATAGAAAGAGCACAATAGGAGGAGCATTCTTTATGGGTGACAAACTTGTCACATGGATAAGTAAAAAGCAAGGATGCATCTCACAATCCACTACATAAGAAGAATATGTGGTTGCTACTGCAAATTGCTCTAACATTGCATGGATCAAGCAATTACTGGAAGGTATCAATATGAAAATTCTTGAACCAGTGATTATCTATTGTGATAATACAAGTGCTATCAACATTTTAAAGAACCCTATCATGCATGCTAAGATAAAGCACATTGCTATCAAGTATCATTATTTAAGAGAATAAGTACAAGAGAAAGAGGTGATACCAGAATATGTCCAAAGAACAATTAGCAAACATATTCACAAAGTCATTGCCTAAAGATACATTTGAGTACCCGAGGAAGAGACTAGGGGTTCGACCGTTGTCTACTGGTCACTAAGCTGACTAGGAGGCTGCATCAGCCTATACATTATCTGAAGATCATTCATGTTGATGCAAGAAAAGATATGGACTGCAATGATATATCAGTACACAGAAAGGTACTTATCAGAACTGAACACCAGAGATATTTATGGCTACTACAGAGCTATATTGCTGATGGATAAGAGAGAGATATATTTTTTGTTTGGAATTATTTTCAAAGGGAGAGATTATATCCATATGAAATATCTATCATGATCATCCAAAGGGAGAGAAAAGAAATATCCATCAAGGAGAGGAATAGTCAAAGGGAGAGAATTGGAGAAAAGTTAACACTGCATATCTATCCAAAAAAGGGAGAGAGATTCTACAACAGAGGGAGAGACAAAATTAGAAGTTACTACATCTATCCAATGAAGGGAATGAAGAAAAAATAAAGTACTCGACAAGAATCAAATCCAAGCTAGAAGAGCTTACCGAGAGTCAAATATTTGAATTGGTTATAGAACAATAAGTTTGGCATGTTTTACATTACATGTTTCATATTGTGTTAGTATGTTGTCATCAATGCCAAAGGGAGAGATTGATGAACTATAACTGATTGAATGTTTGAAGATAACAAAGTTGATGATCACCGAGCTACAGAAACTAAATGCAAGACATTAAATAAATTAATGTATTATATTTTCATTGATGCCAACTTGATATGGTATGATTTCTCATACACATATTGTCACAACACTTAAATATTTGAAGAGACAAATTTTTTTTCGTCGGTAACCATATACACTAAGTGATAGTAAACCCTGATAGACAATGAAACCCGAGCACAGAAGTTCATAGTGTTCACTGATGGATAGTGTTACCCAAGCAAGCATTACCGAGCTAACTACAGTTGTCACCGAACATAACTGAAGTTGATGCCCGAGCTATCTGCAGTAGTCACCGAGCACAACTAAAGTGTTGACTGACGGGAACTGAAGTTAGAAAATGACAAAACAACTTAGCTAGCAGAACTATATTTAGAGTTAACTAATTTTTTTCTTTATTTCTATCGATCAGTTAAAAGCTAAATATAAGAAGGATATTTAAAGCATGTTTTATTCTAGAAAACAAGGAGAGATTTACAGAATAAAACTAAAGCAAGCATGGTGAAATTTGCAGATCAAGAAAGAATCTACACCAAGAATGAAGAAAACAAGAAGAATGAATGCTGAAATGATGTCTATATAAAGAGAAAAGTAATTCATTATGAAAAAAAGGAATTTTGAGGATAATTTTGGTGAAGATAGAAGTCTTCATGAAGATCTAATCATACAGGCTAAAGAACAGAGCCAAGAATTATGCAGACACCGAGCAATAGTGAAGCAACAACATTCACTGAGAAGAAAGAAGTGGAGAAAAGGAATTGAAGGGAAAATTAATCAAAAGATGTATTATGGACTTAAAATAGATCTAAACATCTACAAGATTAAGTTGTATTTATGAACAGATCATTTACTATTTCAGTTTACCATTGATTTAAAAAATCTCTTAATCGAGTGGGATTTAACAATCCTTAGTATATTGAGATACATTCTAAGGAGTATCAAAAAAATTTCATGTTGACAACATAGTGAATGCTAGGTCAAGTAATAAAATGTCACTTTTAAATCCTCTAACAAGGTCACCCTTAACAACGTGTTTGTAACCTTTAACTGGGTTGGCTCTTCACCGATCTCACTTCAGAAGAGTGAAAATTTTGGGTTACCGATCCCAAGTGTTTTTTCCCTTAACAAGGTTTCCACGTTAAAAATCCATGTGTCAAATATGTATATGGTTCATTGCTTCAATGTTTTTCTTTACACATTACTAAAACAAGATTGATCGGTAAAAACTAAGTTTATTTAATGATATTCGATAAAGGCTAGGAAAAGAAAACTGCTATTCGGTAAAGCTTAAGAAAAGGATAAATAGTATAATCACCGACCAGTATATATATGTTAGATTCACACAAGGCATACATCTTGTAGGATTGAAGATAACTAGAGGCATTATATATTTGATATAAGTTTTGGTTGAATTAATGGATTAATTTTTGAGGCCACTGATTCACCCCCCCTCTTAGTTATTCTAACAAATACTTTAACTTTATCTTCGCCCTTGATCCTTAACCTGACTCTGAAAAGCCTTTAAATCTAATTTAATCTAGAGATTATTTGACTGTGTAATCTCCAAGTCGCTAAACAATTTTACTAACTCTGGTTATATTGGGAGATTACACGCACGCCATAGGATCTTCTCTTCAATCAACGGTTTTGATTTAAACTAGTCTGGTTAGCATTAACTTTACTTGATTCAAGCATCAATATGGAGATCATGTGACCAAAGAGAAAATATAACCATGCCTTGACCATAGGTTTATCTTGAGATCACGAGATAAAGGAAATCTCCAAGTCGCTGAATAAAAATTGAACCCTTGAGTTTATCATGAGATTACACGCCAAGCACATGATCAAAAAAATATCCACGGTCAGCATTAAGTCTCATAATCTTTTTGTACTTGATCAATTCTTCATGAGATTATACGCCAGCCACAGGATCAAAAATACATTGACAACCTATGCTTGATCACTAAATCCTTCTATACTTGCTCAAATCATCTAAAGATTACGTGACAACCCTTGATCATGATCTTGATCTATGACTCGTGCTAAATCTTTAGAATTTCCATGACATCAACAAAAAATTAATAGATTAAGTGCCATCCACATGATCAACACTGCATCAGTGATTATGATTTGATCTTAGATAATCCATGCTTAACTTTATCTTGACTTAGGTTCATTCTGAGATTGCACGACTAACATAACCGCCA
Source organism: Thuja plicata (assembly GCA_018584345.1). Taxonomy (NCBI): domain Eukaryota; kingdom Viridiplantae; phylum Streptophyta; class Pinopsida; order Cupressales; family Cupressaceae; genus Thuja; species Thuja plicata. The sequence continues at coordinate 348,225 of MU226995.1, forward strand.
AGTTGAGAGAACATTTCATAAACTCAGGTTACATTTAGAGATCTAGCAGAAGCCCTCAGATTCATCTATCCTAAGGAACACATGGCAACATCATCTTAAATCTCAGAGAACAAAAATTAACCCTATCTTTATCATGAGATTCAACGACTATGTAAAATGTACAAACTTAGATGATTGACCTTTTACCTTAGTTAAATATGGAGATTCAGCGATTGGAGAAAACTCAAAGTCGCTGATCATTTTGCCTAACTTAGGTAATATTACGAGATTACGCGCAGTCCATCAGATCATGTTAGAAATAGAACTCAATCAACAATTTGCACTAAATCTAAGAATAAATGTATGCTTGCCCAATTCTTTGCGAGATCATGCGCCAGCCCTAGATCTTCATTTGGATCAAAGGTTCTTGCATAATCTGGAGATCTTTAACTTAACCATGAAACCATCTGGATATCTCACGACTAAATAGAAAAAATAACCTTGCCTTAAACCTTGGGTCAATCTGGAGATCTCGCGACTAACTATGTCTCAAGGTTGCTGAATGAAAAGTTTAACTCTGAGTTTTCTCTGAGATTATGCGCAAGCCACAGGATCTAAAACAAGATCAACGATGCATGTTTAATATCGATACATAAAGAGTGTATTCCATATCCTTTTGAGATCATGCAACAAGGTAAAGACAAATAAAATGAATATTATTTAACCAAGCACATGACAAAATGAAAACTTAAGTGGCTCAGAAAAAGTAACTCAAAATTATAACAAGACACGAAGGGTTTAGGGATTTTTTGACCAAAAACTATAATTTGAAACTAGGGTTTAATAATTTGTAAGACATAGCAAGATTTTTCAAGATTTAGATCAAATTTCTTGCAAATTTTTACAGTGCTAACATAGGCTCTGACTAGGGAAGGTTGAGTGCAAGATCAACACTAGAATCCAGATCTCTAGGAAAAGCATACCACAACTACACACAACTCTGCAACAAAACTATGGAATATATACAAATGTACAACCTACAGAAAACTAACACACCTAAAACCAACTACCTATATACATGACTACTGTGCATGGAAAATTTCAATTAAATAAAGGTTTTAAGAATTGTCCACGCACTGACAATTCTAATACCTCGTCATATAAATTTCTTAAGAAATTTGAATCCTTACCATGTGTCTGATGAATGATATAAGGCCCTAACCACAAGGATTCAAAATTTTAATGTTTCCCTTTATCTTTAGCCTTAGCATTCCACTGTAATACCATTTCATCTGGCTAAAACTTTCTATTATTAGCTCTTTTGTCAAATAGATATTTCATTTTCTGTTGTCTCTTCAAGTTCTTCTATTGTCCTTCTCTTCCAATTTCATCCAATTTAACTAACTGAATCATTCTATTGTGCATAGCATCACTTACTTCAAGTCCTTCCTCAATGGATTTATAAACAAGAAGTAAATTATTCAATGGTAGCCTGACCTACATACCATACATCGATTCAAAAGGGGACTTGTCAGTAGCCTTTTTCATAGTTACTCTATCATCCCATAAGGTTAATTTCAACTTAGAATGTCAATCTCTTTTATTTGTTGTTAAGGTTTTCTTTAAAATCAACATAATACTCTTATTATTGGATTCTACTTGTCCATTAGCTTGGGGATGATATGGGGAAGAATATGACATAATAATTCCATATTAATCACAAAATTCCTTAAATTATTCTGACCTAAAACACATCATTTTTCATTATCAATTTTATAGGGACACCAAATATGGTCAGAACATTTTCCATCAGAAAATCAATAACAACTTTACTAGTTTCCTTCTTAGTAGGAATTGCATCTATCCATTTTGTGAAGTAATTTGTAGCAACTAGTATCCAACTATGTCCACCACTAGATTTTTCTAAGAACTGCCAAATGAAATCAATCCCCCACATGGAAAAAGGTGCCTTAGCCACTACTGGATTTAGCAACACAACACCATAATACTTTATCTTGGAAGAAAATCTCTGACATGCTTCACACTTTCGTAAAAACTTGAAGGAATCTTTAAATAAACATGGCCAAAAATAACCAGCCCTCAGGATCTTATGAGAAGTAGTTTTGGCAAAGTAATGTCCACCACATATACCACCATGCAGTTCTTTTAGGACCTTTTCAGCTTGCCCCTCATATAGGCATAACAAAAGTTCACCATTTATGTCTTTCCAATATAAATATCCTTGTACTAATGTGTATCTTTGAGCTTGCAACCCGAGGTTTCTTTTCTGATTATCAGTCATTAGTTCAAGGCACTCAACATTTTTGAGATAGTACATGATATCAACATAATAGGGCTATCTTTCAATACTAGTCATTGTCAAATCTTGTACTTCTACATTATTTACCTGAACCAAATCCATATTCTCTTTTTTTATTAACTTTGCTAGGCCAACTCCTCTTACTAATTTGGTTATATGGATTTCCAAATTAAATTCTTGGATCCTATTTATCTATTTGCATTTCTTACTAGTAACCTCTAATTGAGTAAGAATGTCCTTGATTGCTGCATGAGGTACATATGCAATTAATTTTGCACAAAATCAAATAAGGTCTAAATAACTTCACAGATTTAACCAATGTATATGCTTGTTTTTCCATCATCTCATAGTTCAACTCTGCAACTTGGAGTGATTTACTAAAAAATGAAATGAGATGTTCATAACCGTCTTCATCCTTTTGTAGTAACACAACAACAATTGTATGAAAATATGCAAAGGAAAATAATGAAAATGGCTTACTGTAATAAGGAAACTTTAAAATAGGTGCTTCTTGAACTGCCTCCTTGATTTTTTCAAAAGGAAATCGTGCTTCTTCATCCCACTTAAACTTTGCATCCCTTTTCAAAACAATTTCTGCAAAGTTAGCAATAAACCTCCTCACAAAATTAATCTTTCCTAAAAAATATTGTACTCCTTTGACATTATTTGGAGTAGTGACCTTCTGAATTGCTTCTATCCTCTCTGGGTCAATTCTTACTCTCTCCTTTGACGCAATGTGTCCTAGTAACTTTCCTTCTATTACTGCAAATTGACATTTCTTAGGATTCAAAGAAACACCATATTCCAAAGCTTTATTAAAAATATTTTCTAAATGTCCACAATGGTCCTCTACTTTCTCAAAATATGCTGTAAAATTATCTTGATAGATCACCATAAATAAATCAATAAATTCTTTAAATGAAACATCCATAGCTCTCTAGAATGTTGCCCCTGCATTTATAAGACCAAAGGGCTTCCTAATATACACATATTTTCCCCATGGAGTAGTGAATGCAGTTTTAAATTGCTCTAATTCCTTTACTAATACCTTGTTGTAGCCTGAAAAACCATCCATTATTGACAATAAATCACAACCAGTAACTTTGTGCAACATCGCCTCCATGTTAGGCAAAGAATAATTATCCTTTAAAGATGAAGTATTCAAGTTCCTAAAATCAACACAAATCCTTATATCACCACTCTTTTTCCTCACTAGGACCAAATTAGAGACCCAAGTTGAATGTCGTATGGGTTGAATAATCCCTGCATCTCTCAACCTAATCAATTCTCATTGTATTTTGGGGGCCAATAATGGATTGATTGGTATCTGCTTTTTCTGAATGGCTTGGCATCTAGTTTTACTGGGATCTCATGTTGGAAATGTTAGTAATAACTGAGAGGGGGGGGGGGGTGAATCAATGGCCTCAAATTTTTATCCTCTAATCACTAACCACCAATCAACAATCCTCAGATTATTAAGTCCCTACAAGATGTATGCCATGAAATACTTATAATAATTAACTGTCTATCAGTTTACCTTGTCTGTCCTTATTCTCCTTTATAACCGATAAGTAGTAAAACTATTTACTGATACTCAGTAAATATGCAGAGTATACCAATCAATCTAGAAATGCATATGTAAAATGTAAAACAATAAAGTAATAATCCATACACACATAACACATGGATTTTAACGTGGAAACCCTGTTAAGGGAAAAACCACTGCGACCGATACCCCAAATTTTCACTCTTCTAAAGTGAGCCCTGTTAGGAGCCAACCCTGTTAAAGGTTAAAAACACACTGTTAGGTGTGACCTTGTTAGAGGATTTTATACATAGAGGTTGTCACTTAGTATCTGGCATCTATTTTTCTACCATCCTTGAATCAGCCTCCTTCTTAGACTGTCAATAGGCTTTAGGA
>MU226995.1:363196-396245 GCA_018584345.1 Thuja plicata
GCCCTATTAGGAGCCAACCCTGTTAAAGGTTACAAACACACTGTTAGGTGTGACCTTGTTAGAGGATTTTATACATAGAGGTTGTCACTTAGTATTTGGCATCTATTTTGCTACCATCCTTGAATCAACCTCCTTCTTAGACTGTCAGTAGGCTTTAGGCAAATCTTGCTACCATCCTTGAATCAACCTTCTTCTTAGGCTGTCAATAGGCTTTATGAAATTTCAATGCTACTTTCATGAATCAACCTTTTTGGCAATCTGTTTATATATACCTCAATTATAGAAGATGGTTAAGTCCTTCTCTATTAAGAGAATTGATACTTCAATGGTTAAACTGAAACACTATGACCTATTTCTAATGCAACTTGAATTGCATATTTTCAGATCTATTTAAGTACATTACCTCTCTAATCAATGTATCAATTCAATTCTTTGTGCTCCACACTTTCTGCTCTGTGATGTTGTGCTTTACTGTTCGTCGGTGTCTGCAGAATTCTTTAGCTCTCCTTTAGCTTGATTGATCAAGACTGTATGAAGTTATCCTTCATTAGTTTCTCTTCAGCATCCTCTTTTACTCACTCCCCTTCCCGTGTATGTGATTGCTTGCAGAAATGAATTACACTCGTCTCTTATATAGACATGATATTCCTTCAATCTTGATTCTTGATTCTTGATCCTTAGCGTGAAAAACAATCCAGCCAATTTGATTTATAGCTTTAACTCCTGATTTATCTTGTAGTTATCTTCTTGCCAACTGTAAAAATCTTCTTTAAATCAGTTACTTAACTCTGGTCGAATAAAAAAAATAAAACAACCAGTTAAGTCTATCCTTAAGCTCTGCCATCTAGATATTTTGTCATTTTCTTAACTCTCTGTTCTATCGGTCAACTCTTCAGTTAGTTGTCGGTGACAACTGCCAGTTTCATCAGTTTAACTCCAGTTAGCTTCAAGATTTCCATCCGTCGGGCATCATTGGATTTCCCTCATCGGCCATCTCTATTTTCAGCTTGTCAGGCATCCTATGATTTTTCTTCGTCGAGCAACACTGTCTTCTACTCGTCGGGTATCACTATGACTTTTGTTGTTTGCCTTTACCGATGGTGTGCACTCCATCGGTGTTGTCTGTCACTTAGTAAATACTTGAATTTTATGCATTGCTGAAAGCATAATCTTTGTTCCATTGATTCTTTGAAGTCTTTGGCATTATGTACATGAATGTACAGATGATATCAAGTTGACATCAATGACAATACAAACTATTAACTGATTTAATGTCTTGCATCATCATCAACTTAACATTATCAAACATTCAATCAGTTACATGTCATCAGGAAAAGGTCCTCCCTATAGGCTTTTAGGTCCTCATATGACTAGACAAACACATGCTTGTGTTTCCATAACAATTTTATCAGATTTTCTCTAACATGGCATTCTAACCTCCTTCCAATATATACTATTTGAGGTGTTGTTTCTAATCCTAAATTTACTTCCTCCAAATCCTCAATTTTAGCACTGCTCCTTTTTGATAAATGATCATCTTGATCACTGAACAATGCTTCTAGTTCTATTAGCCCCTTAGGAATCTGATTAGAACTTAACTGGACAACCTCATTTCCCAAAACAATATCCTTGCCATCAATCACCTCAACTAAAGAATTACAATCTACATATTGGCCTTCATAATGGTCAAGGCACTGAATAAACCTGAGAATATCTTGATCATCCTCAAAAAGTTTCCAATTGTAAACATTATCAGGGACAACTGGTCTAGTCTTAACTTCCACAATTGATACCCCACTCAAAGTCAAATCACCATTCTTTAAAGCAACATTAGCTAGAAAATCAACCATGATGTTTTTTGAACTTTCTATCCATTCAATGTTAAATGCATCAAAAAATTCAATCTGATCCCAAATAGCATGCTTGTGCATTTTTAATCTGTCATTTTTTACAACATAATTTGATCTAACTTGTGCTACTACTAGCTCAAAATCCCCATAAACTTTTAAACATTTGATACCATTCCTAGTAGCAATATTTAATCCCAAAAACAAGGCTTCATACTCAACAATATTATTTGTATATTGAAAAGTTAACAAGAAAGAGTATTTGAATGTAGTACCCGATGGAGAAATAAATAGAACACTAGCTCTTGATCCCTCTTTGGAATAAGCTCTATCAAAGTACATTTTCCACAGGCCAACTTGTTGTGTGTTCAACTCTTCAATTAATGGATCAATATTTTTGCATTGTGGAAAGATCTTCTCTATTATGAATTTTTCCATGTCTACATCCACACAACAATTAAGAATATTATCTTGCACCTTCTCAATAGTCACTGGTGCTCGAGGTTCTCGATACAATTTTGCTTCATTCCCATTCAATTGGATTTTTTCATAAGATAGGTCCAATTGGACATGACCTCCAACTGTTGCGGTCGACTATCTAGATAATAGCATCCCATAATGGGGCTGGGTATCTACAACAACTACATCCATTTTGTAAGTTTCCTTAGGAAAGATAGCCATCTTAACTTCTACTCCTTCCAGAGTTCCCACCATAGGGACTTCTCTATTATCCATGGCATAACACCTTCCATAGCAAGTATCAACATTCATACCCAATTCTTTCATTACACCATATGATATTACATTTGCAGTGGCACCAAAATCAATCATACAATTTTTTACAAGTTTTTTGTTTATCAACAAGGTTACTTAAAAAGGGTCTACTTGTGAGGGCTCTTGGGTAATCATATTACCTATATATAAGATAGGTGTTTCATTTCCAACACCCTTCATTTTTCTCTCCCATGTATTATCAACAGGGTCATCAACTATCCCTTTGAAAAATGATATTGCAACACCCTATGTTCCTTTATATTTAACATTTCAATCAAAGGAACTGACACTTTCATTTGCATAAGAGCTTGTTTCATATTAAATGCATGCAATCCAAACAAAATGTCATTTGTGCTCTTACCTTTGTTTCCTTTGTCAGTAACAACTTTCTTATCAACTTTTGATTCCTCCTTTTCTCCTTGGGTAGAAGAAAAATCTCCTTGTTTTGTACCTTCCTTCTTACTTTTATCTTTGCTTTGAGATCCTGCAACAACATGTGAGGCATCTTCTTTAATGAATACTAAAGCAGGCTTACCTTAACCAGGCTCTACCCTTCTATTCCTCAAATTGTAAGAACTCCTAGCTTGATTGATTTCTCCTATGGTAAGAGATCTTTTCTCCTCATCACTAGGCAACCTGAAATAGGGATACTCTCTATCATCACCTAAAGTATAGATAGTATTTTTCAATGTAGTATCAGGCTCATCATCTGAGTCAAAGAAAACTTGTTGCTAGTATCTTTGGCAATGTTCTCTCCTAGTATCTATATCTGCAACTGGATCATCATCTTTAGAGGACCACATATATTTATGCTTATTATTAGTGAACATATTTACCACAGGGTATTCTTGTTCTAGGTTCATTTTCTCATTTCTATCCTCCACTTGTTCAAGTAAAGCTTGAGCAACAACACATTGAAAGGAAGAATGGGGTGATTTGTAGGCAGGACACCAAGGGGTATTTTCTAAATTGTATGCAACATTTCATTTCAAAGGATCAGGGGTTACCTCTGGCTCTCATGATTTTCAACAATAGGTCTATCATCCTTCCAATTTGTCTTGTATTGCATATCCTTCAAATTTGGGATTTTATCATACCTTTGATATTGATACCTATTTTCATGAGGAGCCCGGTCATTTTTATCAACCTTAGCAACAAGTTCTTTAACTACACTTACTAATTTATCCACCCTATCATCCTCCTTGGTAGGTTTACTTGTCTATCCTTTTGTATCCTTCCACAACCTTCCATCTTCTCTATTTCCCATTTTTCCTGAGGCTTGCCTATTGCTCTTAATGCTTATAGCCATTTTATAAGCTTCCCTTAGACTATGTGGATTTTTATCCCTTCAAATATATGACATCTTTCCTTCCATAGTATTGAGATATGTGGTTAAACATACTTCCTCATCTAGTCTCAAAACTTGAAATAACTTATTCATGGCTTTTTGAAATCTACTATTGAAATTTTCCATACTTTCATTTGGAAATTTCTTAATGTTGTTAAATTCATTTAACATAAAACCTGAATTAACATGTTCATGATATTTTTCTTTAAAACTTTCAACAAGCCCTTCCCAAGACACTATACTATTTTTCAGGTAAACTCCTATACCAGTCTCTAGCATCCTCATCCAAAGATTGAACAAATAAATTCACGAGTACATCCTCATGGTCAATTTTAAAGTCATTCATTTTAACAGTAAATGCTTTAAGATGTCCTTCACAAGTTATAGCATTATTTACACTAAACCAAGGGATTTTATCCCTTACCTCATTTGGGATGAAATTTGGATAACCAAGGATGCCATCAAAGAACAGTGGATGATACCTATCCACATGGATGGGTCTTCTTTGAAAATTTGTAGTAGCATGAGATCCACTTACTCGTACTGCAACTTCCTCATTTTTTGTGTTGTTTGATAAAATAGCATCATGGTGACCACTTAAAATTTGTACACCTTGGACTTTTCCAAGAGTTTGATTGCTTTGACTAGGATCAACTACTTGTGTAGCACTTTTGTTTGCAGTATTACTTGTAACACTATTTAAAAAGGCTAGCTTCTTTTTAATCTCAACTGTTGTTGCTTCCAACTCATCCTTTTCCAATTTCTTAGGAAGTTCTTCCTTTACCTTCCTGGCTTCTTCTAACTCAAGATCTTCCTGTGACATCCCACCTAAAGAAACCCCATTTGATTTAGGTTCTTCCATGTGGACACTAGATGCCTTCTTCTTTCCCTTATTCTTACGGTCTTGAGTACCAAAGACTTGGCGGATGACAGGTTGCTCTTCAACCCTCTTAGGTTCTTCAACTTGATTTATTGCCATTTGTCTCAAAAATTGACTTTTTAAATCATCGACCTTCATTTGTTTTTGTCGTATCAGATCTTCTTTTTCTTTATTTCTCTATTATGTATTGATAAATTTCTCTTGGAGTTTTCTCTCCCATTTAACAACTTCTTCATCAAGACTTTCTGAATCTGGAAGGGTAGTGTCAGATTCCTCCTCTCTCATTGGGAGAATAATAATCTTCATATTCACCCAATCCTAAGTCTAGAGCCTCTTCATACTCTGATATATTTTCTCCATGACTATTCTGGATTGGATCCTCTCTCTTAATGTTCTCGTCTTTTTTATTAGTTTAAGGAATTCTTTTGTCATTCTTTCCTTTTCTTGACTGACCTCCTCTAGAAGTAGTTGGAATTCCATCTTCCATATTTTCCTCTAGATTTTTTTTCATCCAAGCTCTAGTATATTTTTTATTCATATTTAAAAAGTGTGTGTGTGTGTGTGTGTGTGTGTGTGTGTGTGTTTGTGTATATATATATATTACTTAGCACTGATGCAGAGTTCTATTAGAGTCACCACCCCAAACTAGTTGGGAGAATACCACACTAACCAAAAAGAATATTTTTCTTCAAAGTTTCCCAGCGGAGTTGCCAATTTGTTGGAGCTTTTTCTTGCAGAATCCTATATAGCAGCAATGCTTGACTCTTATAAAACCCAAAATCTGATTAATTCAAGAAACAAGTCCAATTAACAAGGATTAAATCCTCCTTTACTTTGAGCTCTAGTAGCTCAGGCTGGTGTACATAACTTGATTTATTTCTCCTTAGTAAATCATGCAGTGGATTAAATTTTCACAATGATCTTCTCCTACCTTTTACTACAAAAGTTGATAACAAATCCTACAAATGCTAACAATCAGCTTTATGCAGAGCTTCAAAAGCTAGACTATGAACTCGATAAGAGAAAATACAAGTGAAATAAGGATTCTCATCCCTCTTCTTTTTGAGTTCCAAACTTAGGCACGGATGACCTATTAACTGCCCTAAAGATGTAGTAGTTTTCAACAAGCATGCTTAATACAACATAAAAATGAAAATGATAATAGTTTGTATATGGATTTGAAGGGAACCACACAACCTAACACATCAGACCAGTGCCTTATCCAATGGGAATAGAGTCATTCAATATGTAAAGACCTTTAACATCAAAGGTACATCAAATGCAAATCTTGTAAATGATTACTAAATTAGACTATGCCTTACATAATCTATTCACACTTCCTAGAAGCAGAAATACTTATCATTTCTGTTTCAATCTCCTAATCACTAAAACTATCTTAAGGATTTAATTCTCTCCTTGAAATAAACCTTAAAATAGTTTGACACTCTGCCTTACAAAGTGATGAACTGGAATGTCCTTAACAACCAATCCAAATGAGTATAAAAACTGGAAACAGAGACAACTATTCATTCAAATCATGCAAATCATAGGAAAGTACAAACATATATTGATATTAAAGAATCAAGTACATATGAAATTAGAGCCAAAGAGACCACTGATAAACTTGATCAAAATATGCAGAACTAGCTTTTGTGGCATAAAATCCCCATCCTTACAAAATGAACCTGGAAGTCCTTTTATAGAAACAAGGACTGCAATAAGCTTCAGATCTAATTAGGGTTAGGGTTAAAAATATTAAAATATTACATGAAAGAGAATATTAAATAATTTCAACTAAGAAACTTTGTCATCCATTCTTTAAAACATTCCTTGCTATAGTCTGTAAGAAATCTGATCTAGCCGCCATCTACCTTGGGAACTAAAGAACCATACCCTGCAAAAGGAATAACAGATGGAATGTCTTGTCTTCATTTATTATCTCAGGAACTTTTACCCTTCAGATCTATAGGAAGTCAACTACCTTTTCTGGGAAAAATCATGTTCTTTAAAATATGATCAAACCTGCATTATAAAACTCTAAAACAACTCCTTATTTATGGCGAAGAACAGAACAGGATAAGCTCAAGGTTTAAATAATGTTTTACAAGCCAACATAAACCCTAAGGAGATAATCTCTATAATAAATGTATTTGGAACTACCAATCTCTCCTCCATAGGATATCCAATAGGTGTAAACATACAGACTAGAAGATCAAATTTACCTACTTAATGTTCTATAACAAGATGACATGAAACACCGCTTGAAAATCCTAAGAAAGTCTTTCTAAAAAATTTAAAAAGTAGTTAAATGGCTACAAATGACACAGATATCTCCATCAACGATTCAGATTCAAACTTTCTTATACTTCAAAACAAGGTCGTAGATCCTTTTAGGTTACCTAGGCTTTTATATCAAATCAGGGACAAGTGGCACCCAGGTGCAATGCCTCAATGGATAGATTTCGATCACCTTTTCTTTGAGCCATTGCATGAGTTTTCATATCAAAATAAAACTCTACATTAAGGCATTGCACTATCCATTAGATCAAATCTGACATGACAATACTTTAACTTTATCTTCATCCTCTTCCCTTAACCTAACTCTGACTAGAATTTAACTCTAATTTAATATAGAGATTGTGCAACTGCGTAATCTCCAAGTCACTGAAAAATTTCACTAACTTTGGGTATATTGGGAGAATATTCGCATTCCATAGGATCTTCTTTTCAATCAACGGTTCTGATTTAAACTAGTTTGATCAACATTAACTTTACCTAAGTCAAGCATCAATCTAGAGATCACGTGACCAAAGAGAAAATATAACCATGCCTTGACCACAAGTTTATCTTGAGATCACGAGATAAAGGAAATCTCCAAGTCGCTGAATAAAACTTGAACCCTTGAGTTTATCATGAGATTACACGCCAAGCATACAATTAAAACAAGATCCACGGTCAATGCTAAGTCTCACAAATATTTCTATACTCGATCAATTCTTCATGAGATTATACGCTAGCCATAGGATCAAAAAGACATCGGCGACCTACGCTTGATCGCTAAATCCTTTTGTACTTTCTCAAATCATCTAGAGATTATGTGACAACCCTTGATCATGATCTTGATCTACGGTTCGCACTAAATATTGAGACTTTCCATGACATTAGCAAAACATTATGAGATTACACGCCATCCACATGATCAAAACTGCATCAGTGATTCTGATTTGATCTCAAACAACCCAGGCTTAACTTTATCTTGACTCAGGTTCATTCTGAGATTGCACGACTGATAGAACCACCAAGTCACGAGAAAATTTCATAAACTCAGGTTACATTCAGAGATCTAGCACAAACCCTCAGATTCATTTATCCTTAGGAACACGTGACAACATCATCTTAAATATCAGAGCACAAAATTTAACCCTGACTTTATCATGAGATTCAACGACTATGTAAAACATACAAACTCAGAGGGTTAACCTTTTACCTTATTTAAATCTAGAGATTTAGTGACTAAAGAAAACTTGAAGTCGCTGATCATTTTGCCTAACTCAGGTAACATTACAATATTACACGTAGTCCATCAGATCATGTTAGAAATCGAACTCAATCAACGGTTTGCGTTGAATCTTAAAATAAATGTGTACATTCCCAATTCTGTGCGAGATCACAGGCCAGCCCTAGATCTTCATTTTCATAAATGGTTCTCGCATAATCTTGAGATCTTTAACTTAACCATGAAACCATCTAGAGATCTCGTGACTGAATAGAAAAAATAACCTTTCCTTTAACTTTGGGTCAATCTGGAGATTTCGCGACTAACTGAGTCTCGAGGTCGCTAAATGAAAATTTTAACTCTGAGTTTGCTCTGAGATTATGCGCAAGCCACAGGATCTAAAACAAGATCAATGATGTGCATTTAATCTCAATACATCAAGAGCATATTTCATATCCTTCTAAGATCACACGACAAGGTTAAGACCAATAAAAAGAATATTCTTCAACCAAGCACATGACAAAATGAAAACTTAAGTGGCTCAAAAAAAGTAATTCAAAATTATAACAAGACATGAAGGGTTTAGGGCTTTTTTGACCAACGAATATAAATTTGAAACTAGGGTTTAAGACTTTGCAAGACAGCAATATTTTTCAAGATTTAGACCAAATTTCTTACAAATTTTTACAGTGCTAACACGTTTAAAAACCACTTTTTCAAAATGTCTATTTTAGGACAATACCACACACATGTATGACCACCCTATTTTGAAGTAAATAAATGAATTTTTGTGAATCCTTCTGGGGAAAGGTACCTAAAACACCAAATATTGATGAGAATATTTTTTATTTTTATTTTAAATTGAATTTTTTATATTAATTTTTAATTGACTATAAAGTATATTTTTGAAACCTCTGGTGTATGACCACCATAATTTGATGAAAAATTCACTTTTTTCAATTTTTTTTAATCTTGAAGGAAAATATATTTTGATTAATTTCATAGAATTCATTTTTCAAAAAACGTAAAATCAAAAAATATATTAAAATTTTAGTTAACCTTACTATTTCAAGTTTAAGTACCACTTTGGATCAATAAATATGGTAAAAATACTAAAATTAGCCATATCACTATGAAATTTATATTTTTATAATCTGTACAATAAGAATTGTAATGGGTTTTCGTTTCGTAGAAAAATTCATTCAGGAAGGCCTCCAAAAAATTATGACAAGGCAAAATTTTTATATTCCAGTGCCTTAGCCATATTTTGCAAGGCCAAGCACAGGCTTGGTGGGACCAAACTTGTCTTGAACCAAAAACCAAGGGGTGGTATAGTGCCCACTCCTAGTTATAAGAAACGGGCACATATTTTTTGAAATTTAAAAAATGGGTGCCCGTTTCTATTTGGACAATTGAAACGGAAATGGGCACCCATTTCATTTAAATAATGGGTGTCTGTTTCTTAAAGACCCATTGCAGAAAAAAATAGGATTGTGGGCCTTGATCTCAATGATTAACAATTATTCAATCATTTTTATGACATATATGTGCTGCAAAAAAAATAATTTGAATCACCATTCTCTTTTCTTGTCTTGTTTTGGATATGACATGAAGAGAATACTTTGAATTCAAATTTTGGTGCAAACATGGGATCAAAGAAACATAGAAAGAGGAAAGGGAAGGTTCTAATAGCTGATGAGGTTGCAACAAATAGAGGGGAGGCAAAACAAAAATAAGAAAGAAGATCAAGAATCCAAGAATTGGATAATGTTAGAGAATCAAGTTCAATAATCATTTTAGAAGAGAACATTGAGGACACCATGATGGATGTAGAGGTTGAAGAAGAAAATAAAAAACAAGAAAATTCAGGTGCATCTTCTAATCTAGTATTAGATATAGGTATGTCTTCACAACCAAATAAAACATATTCTGATAAAGAACTTGATCTTTTTGTAGAAGCGGGTTACTCTTTAAATGATTTAGATTTTCTTCCTGAAAATAGAGTAACATATTTTATTGCACATAAAACAAAACAAATTAGTAATGTTAATCATAATGATAAAAGAGTTGAAAGTTAAACCCCAATTGAAATTAAAAATCAAACGAAAATCAAAATCAACAATGTGGATGTAGACATAGAAACACCAATTGAGAAAGAAAACCCTTTAAAGGATAATGAAATGAATGAACAATTTCAAATTAAAAGTGATGTGCTAGACAATCTGCATGGTTTGGTTTCATGGAGACAGATTAGGACACACGCTACTAGATTGTTTAGATAATTTTTTTATAATAAGAAATTTGGGTTTCAATGTCAAATAATGTTACAACTAATTAAAATGACTAAAATGCAAAAAGTGATGAAGAGGTTAGGCATTTATATGAAATCCAAGAAGAAGGACGAGTCTCTAAAAAAAGTTGTATCAGCTGTTGCTAGTTCCTTTGACACAATCGAAAAGAAAAGTCATTCTAAACATAGGAATGCGACACATCGAGCAATAATAATAACTTTAGTAAATAAAACTACTTCTGATAAAACAATGATGACAAACATAAGTGGATCTCTTAATATTTATTGTAAAAATTTAGCAAGAGTTGTAAAGAGAAGAGTTAACTTTGAAAGTGGTCTGGAAAACCATTTGTGGAGCTTTAGTGGTAGACTCCTGAGGTCTGACTTGAAACTTACTAGTGAAGTCAAAACTTTGATTGAAATTTTTTGGCACAATAATACAAGAGTATCACATAATGCCATAGATGTTCTTAAATTAAGAGTCATCTCAAAAATTCATGATGTGCTAGACAATCTGCGTTGTTTGGTTTCAAGAAGAGAGATTAGGACACACATGACTAGATTGTTTAGGCAATTTTTTATAATAAGAAATTTGGGTTTCAATGTCAACTAATGTTACAACTAATTAAAATGAATAAAATGTGAAAAGTGATGAAGAAGTTAGGCATTTATGTGAAATCTAAGAAGAAAGATGAGTCTCTGAAACAAGTTGTATCAACTGTTGCTAGTGCCTTTGACACAATTGGAAAGGAAAGTCATTCTAAAGATAGGAATACGACATGACGAGAAATAAAAACAACTTTAGTAAACAAAACTACTTCTGATAAAAGAATGATGACAAACATAAGTGGATATCTTAATATTCATCGTAAAAATTTAGCAAGGGATGTAAATAGAAGAGTTAAATTTGAAAGTGATCCGACAAACCATTTGTAGAGATTTAGTGGTAGACTCCCGAGGTTTGACATGAAACTTACTGGTGACGTCAAAACTTTGATTAAATTTTTTTGGCACAATAATACAAGAGTATCACCTAATTCCAGAGATGTTCTTAAATTAAGAGTCAGCTCAAAAATTTGTGATCCCATCCAAAACACCTTTTGGATATGACCCAAACTGAATTGTATAATTTTTTTTGGGTGTTAAGGTGTTAAGTAATAATATTAGTTAAAGATCTTTTGAAAAATGTAAACCATGATATGTAAGGATTAACAAGGAAAGAGTCACATGTTGCAAAACTCATGTTCAATTTTGTTATCATTATGATGTATTTCGATATATATGTTCTACCATGCATACTAATGAAATGTTGTAGGAATGTGGTGTAAATATACCACCTCAAACTATAAAGGATTTTATACCAGGTTTGTTTTGTAACCCACCTAATCAACATTTTTTTCTTTTGAATTCACGTGTTTTTGGTGTATGTGATGTATGTGGCGATCTTGCATTTTTAGACGAATGTTTGCATGGAAATCTTTCAATCGATTTTGGACAACAATTAGTTAATGTAAAAATATTTAAAATTTTTGAGTATCCATTGAAGGACGAAAAGGTTGGAAAATGGTGTGATCTAATTATTGAAAAATTTAGTGTTCATGCATTTATAAATGAATTCAAGAGTAAGGTTTTACCTAAATATGTGAAACACTCTCAAAATGCTAGATGATTTGATGGAAAATTTCACATATGCAAGAATACATTTCCAATTGGTTGTATACTTAATCGTTGACTTTGCAGAAAACTACACACTTGCACCACAAGATGAGATCCAATCGCAATATTATAATTCAATGCAAGTAACAATTTTTGTTCATATTGTCTATAGGCATGCACCTGATAGTACAGAAGAGGATCAATTTTTTTTGAGAGAGTACCATTTATATATGAGTTATAATTAATTACACTCATCAAATTTTGTCCAGTATTGCTTTAAGACCTTTTATGAGAATTTAAGGGAGAGAGAAATTCATATAACACAACATCTAATATGGTCAGATAATTTCACAGGGCAATTAAAGAATGATAGAATGTTTTATTGGTTGAGTAGGACACAAGAAAATTAATATCTAACATATTTGGATTTTTTTTAGGTTGGACATGGGAAAAGAGAACATGATGGTGCTGACATGTGTTAAGAGAGCCCTTTGCTGCGAGCAACTCAAATTTGAGGAAAAAGAAAAAATTAAAGATGCACGTGCAATTGTTGAATGGTGTAAAACAAGTTTGTCTACAGGATCAAGTCAAAACTCTATAATTAGACATTTCTTTTGGCTAGTAGAAGAGAAGAATATCCTTTCAAAATATGATTGTGATACAATCAATGAGTCAGCTAAATGGCATTCATTTAGGAGTTCTAATCCTAACACTTGGACTATATGGACTAGCAAGCTTGCATGTTTTTGTCAATTTTGTGTTGCTGGTGAATGAGAATAATGCAAGAATATGGAATGGGTTGAAGAATGACAACATAAATCCTTAATACCTAGTGAGACACAAGATCAAGGTGATATAAGAAATGAAGATCTAGATCATGCATTTGCATCAAAAGATTATGATCATGTTTTAGACCTCATACAACCTGGTAATTTAATTCAATTTCTTGTAAAACTTTAAATTATATTATTTATGTATGTCATATAATTTATGATTGTATTTGAATTAAAAGTCTAACAAATTTTATTTGTACATGTAATTAATTTTGTTTTGCAGGACATGTGAATATTGTTGTTGCACCTGAGGATAATGAAGAGCAAACTGAGTATTGGGTAGCTCGATGTGTAGAACCTAAGACAAATTTGATATGTCATGAAGTAGATTATGATGATTTTCAGTATCCAATTGGGTCTTTTGTGGTTGTTGGTACATGGCTATGCAAATACCTAACAAGATGGAATGGTTTACCAACTTTTCAAGAATACCAATCAGAAAAGACGATTGTACACTATTCCCATTTGGTAGTGGCAACAAATATCAAATTGGAAAGATACAAAGGGAGACCTCCTAATAAAATATTATGGACACTTTCAATGGAAGAGCATGAGGCAATCAAAGACACATTGCATAAAAGCAAGAATGTTGATGGTACATTAGGTTGAATCAAATTTATATGTAAGTTTTTTTTTTGATTAATTTATTTTTATATGTAGTTCTATATGTAGATGGCTTCTTTCATGTGTCATATGTAGAGCTAATTGTTAGAATTCATCGAATTCATAAGCCAAGATCACCTGCGGCATAATAACCTATCATAAAGCAAATAATGGAGACACAACTCAGAATGTCCAAGAAATATGAAATATCATTGAGAGAAGGAATTGAGAGAATTCTCGAGAGTGATTACATAATTACAAAATGATCAATCCTTATAAAGGAGATCATAAACCTAAGAAGGGTGGAGAAAACCAGGTTGCATGATCAAAAACCCTAATAAGGGTGGAGAAACCTAGGTTGCATGAATAATTAATAAAAAAATCAATTATTGCATGCCTAAAATTTAGTTTAAGTAAAATAGAGATAAAAGGTGACTTAATAATTAAATCAATTAATGATTTAATTAATAAGTGAAAGGTGACTTAATAATTAAATCAATAATGATTTAATTAATAAGTGAATATACCTTTTTAACTTTAACACCCCCTTAAGATAAACTTAGGGAGAAGCTAAAAATCTAGAAGCAACTACTGAAAGCAGGAAATGGGTTCGATAACAAGGCCTGATGAGGTACCCAAGTAAAAAAATCTCTGTAAAGAGGAGAAAAATGAGAAAACCAGTGGGAAAAACCCCTCTCCAAAAAGAGATGAAGACTAGTGAAGGACTGGAGAATCCTCCAGCTAGAGAAAGTCCCAGAAGATAGGAACAATGGAAGAACATGTAGAACACCTCTGAAGCATGAAGCTGCAAACACTGTCAAAGAACTACTCTGTATGAGTGCCCTCAAATGACACTACTTGAATCAGGATGGTAAGCAATGCAAACATCGAAACTTGAAGATACAGATGGAAAAAATGCCAAGTCTGAAGCCTCCAAAATAGGAATGAAAGAAGAGTGTCCATATGGTAAATGATCCAGCTCACCAAAATGCATAGGTACCAGCCATTGCATCTGCCTATTATATAGGAATACAAACTAAAAATATAGCTTACTCCATCGAACCAAGGAAGCATATAGAACCAACAGGAAATACCCCCCCATAATGCTGATAGGGAGAGGTATAATAGATACACTGAGAGACTGCCAAGAATAACTACATGATGAAGAACGTACAAGCACAAATAAAGTATGTGTCAAGGATGATCAGTCGCTGACACACATGAGGCTAATGTCATGGAAGGAACACTCACTTGACAAAGGTTCAACAACCCCCCATGGCACTTTATAATATAGTGCGAGTACAATCAAGCACAAAATGTGCGGGATCCCAAACATGCATGATGGCACTTTATCCCAGTGTGTTTGCAAAAAAGCTATAGAAAAAGATGTATACAATATCCAGGAATTACTGAAAGCTAAAGAAACATATGTAACTGCTCTCAAGGAGTCATCCCATGCACATAAAAAGATCTTAGGACTTGAAACATCCAAGATATCTACCAGATTGCCAAAAAACAAAAAACTAAATAAAATGTACTTGGAGCAGATGCTGGTAATGAGACCCATACAAGAAGGAGAATAGAACCAACTTTTCGACGCCATGCAGAAGTCAAAAAATGGAGTCTAGAGGAGCAAGATATAGTGACCAGAGCGCAAATTGGAACCCTGACTTTAACTGGAAAAAAACTCTACAAGATGGAAAAATCAGATAACCAAACCTAAAAAATCAGATCGACCTTGGAACCAACTTTCTGTCGATATCTTGTTTGGCGAGAAAATGCCTCCGTTTGCTCAAGTTATGAGCAAAAAACCACGAGGAGGTAAAAAAGCAACTAAACCTCAAGAGACCTCAACCAAAAATGGCGGAGCTTTGCTAAACTAGCGATGCCTCCAAATTTTGGACTGCCCCCAGATTTCCTGCCAAATTTGGCAGAAAAAGAAGAAGTTTTTTTTTTTATAAAAAAATAGTAAAAAATTAAAAAAAATTCATTTTTTTTTTTAAGAAAAAAAAACTAAAAAACTAAATATATATATATATATATATATATATAGTAAAAAAGATATTTAAAAAAAAATTGGTAAATGGGGCCTGCAACCATAGGCCAACAGGGCTCCCAAGGGACCTGCGGCTTTAGAGCCAGTGTGGCTCCCAAGGGGCCTATGCGACACCCAAGGGGCCCACAACTTTAAGTCCAGCGTGGCTCCCAAGGGGCCCGTAGCCTTAGGTCTATGCGACACCCAAGGGGCCCACTGCCTTGGGGCCCGCGACCTTGGGGCCTGCGGGTACTCTATGGGGCCCGTGGTCCTTTGGCCTGCGGTGCCAATTTTTTTCCCTTTTTAATAAAAAATTGAATTTTGAATTTATTATTTTTTTCTTTTTTTTCCTTTCCTCCGTCTTGATTTGTGTGCCTAGAAAATGGGCATGTGCAATTTTTTTTGCCTCAGATGTCAACGTTGCCCAAATATGAGGTGCATTATATGGAAATAGGGGTTTTTGGGCCTTCTGAGCACATTCGTGATGTCTGTTTGTGATCAAAGTGCTCCAAATAAAAAATCATATCCATAGCCAAAGAACCTCAAAAAAATTGAAACCCTCGGCGCTCCATAAAATCTTCAAAAAGCCTAAGATTAGGCTGCTCCAACAAGGCTCTGATACCATGTTATAATTCATCGAATTCATAAGCCAAGATCACCTGTAGCATAATAACATGTCACAAAGAAAAAAATGGAGACACAACTCAGAATGTCCAAGAAATATGAAATATCATTGAGAGAAGGAATTGAGAGAATTCCTGAGAGTGATTACATAATTACAAAGTGATCAATCCTTATAAATGAGATCAATACCCTAAGAAGGGTGGATAAACCTAGGTTGCATGATCAAAAACCCTAAGAAGGGTGGAGAAACCTAGGTTGCATGAATAATTAATAAAAGAATCAATTATTGCATGCCTAAAGTTTATCTTAAGTGAAATAGAGGTGAAAGGTGACTTAATAATTAAATCAATTAATGATTTAATTAATAAGTGAAAGGTGACTTAATAATTAAATCAATAATAATTTAATATACCTTTTTAACTCTAAGACTAATTACTTTAGTTTTCAGGTGTCAAGTACAACTGGACAACATAGATGACAGTCAACTTATGCATTTTACAACTTTTGGCTAATCAAAGTTGTAATACTAGATGAGTGCAATTCATTTATTTAACTTTTGGATCCTAGATTTAAATTTGACTTAAATGATAATTGAATTTAAATAAACTTTACATTTAAATACACATTTTCTAATATTTCAACGTTCATTTTTATGATGTAGGACCTCTAGAAGAACTTAGACATGAACTATTTATATAGTTTAATGCACACTTGTATTCATCCAATTTTGGTTTTATAAAACACATAAGTTCACTTTTATTCATCCAATTTTGTTTTAAATATAAGTTCAATGCATAGTTCTATAGTCCTGTGTTCACTAATAGATAATGATATAGTTATTTGTACATCCATATTTCATAGTTCAAATTAATATGTCATGGTTAGATAGATGATTTTTTTTATAGTTAATCAAAGTTAATATTAGTTACATCTATATTATTTCATGTCAATTATATAACAAGTTATTTGATTAATGATAGTTTTAAAATCAATTTCTCTTGTAAATTATATGAAGAAATAGCTACTATTAACGATCAAATTACAATTAATTTTTAGATAAACTCATATATCTAGATTCAAACCACTATTTAAAAAATCTATGAAATAGGATTTAAAAAGCCCACGAATAAGATAAATAACATAACAAGTCCTGGAATAATATGTATCATAATGTCCATCATATCAACTCACAATATATATAATCACACAACAAATTCCTACTCTAACAAGTCCAAATAATATGATAACAAGTCCTGATAACGCAAGTCCAAATAACATGACAATAAGTCCCAAAACATGTATAACACGTGCCATCATATAATAACATAAAAAGGTCTAACATGTGACAAAAATGAGTGAAATAATGTGTGTAACATATATAATCTAACTCTGCTCATTGAGCTGATCTGCAGTCCTCTTCACTCCACATGAAGGTGACTGAGATGCACCATCATGTTGTGTCTTCTCCTAAGTGTCCTTGTCCTCTTGTACATTTTTAAAAGATCGCATTAGAAAACTATGTGTGTTTAATTCAAATGACTTGCATAATTCACTTACAAAGTAATTAATATTAATAAACATTTAAAATTTTACCATGCATCCATGCTCAGTAATGCCCTCAATGGGACAAGGAGGTCCTGTCTCAGCAACATCAAAAGTGGATGCAGTCAAGTCCTGTAAAAACAAACATTACAAAATTTTGATAATTCAGGTATAAAAGACAGGCACACAAAAGACATTGCAAAATTAATTTTAATACTGGCCTCAAAGGAAAATGTTGATGGTTGCATTTGGCTCAATCCTATAGCCATGCCAAGAGTCATGGTGGTGTTGACCTGAACAACATATATAAAGAATGAATCAAAATTGCATATACATAAATTTTAAAGTATATAACTTGACTATAAATTTATGGAATAAAAGTATGTACATTAGATGTTTGGCGAGTAGCCAATGTCACTGACGAGTTAGGACGTAAATGTGATGCAACATGAGTCAATCCAAAAGCCTACAATCGCAAAAATATAAGTACAAATAAAAGTTGTACATAAATTAGTAAGCATATAAATACTTGAAATTAATAAATGAAAAACATAATACGAGTATATGAGGCTCAGTCTCAGTGATTAGTAGGGCAGAGCATGAAGAACTGCCAACCTTAGTATTACATGAAGCACCCTACAAAATTACAAAAATATATCAAACACATTATCAATTCAAGTTTTAATTGTTTACTTTAAATGTACTTAAATGTATCTAGATCAAAGTGCATACCGTGAATGGGTCACCGAGATCTCGAGGTGTGGAAGTGATATGATGACGGTCATTGAATGACCTAGTGTCAACCCTCCTCTATTCACCAAAAAATCTACATGTTATGGTTGATATGTGTATAAATATGAAATTTAATATTACACTGTAAATTATAATTAAATTTACCTTTGCAGGATGATCATCGTTTGCACAAAGAAAATCAACATATGATGCGATCTCATCTCCAACATCACCATGTGCGCCACCATCAACATAATCATATCCACCATGGGAAGTACCAGCACCATTAAGATTACTCTGGGGACCCCTACATATATCCCTGCAGCTTGTGCAAACATGTTCTACGCTAGGGGCAACCCTTGCCTGTGTCAACTTCTTTGACAAATTGCCCAAAAGGGCACTTAATGAGCCAAGAGATGACTGCATTTCTCAATGATGGATAGGTGCAAGAACTGCTAGAGAGGGAAGAGGAACAAGGGGCTCATTATGCACACAATTTCTAGTTCTATCACTCAATTTGGCCCCTAATTTCTTGTTCCGTGGCATACCCTGACCAACCCCCTGGAATTATTTCATACCAAAGTAATTGGGTTTCTTACCCAATTCAAATTTAGCCCATAATTTTTTTTAAAAATATAGGGGGACCTCATAATTATTGTGTGGTGGATGGTCAAATACCATCCACCACCGATCTCAAAAATGCTCAGCTATCTGCGGGTGCTGACACCATCTAATAGAAACACGTGGATTCTTTCCAACTATCTCCTCACCCATTTTAGGGTTCACAAAATAACGTTTCATATCATTTTTGGTAATTTTTAAGTCATTTTCCTCTTTATAAGAGAGGCCGTCAGCATAATAGGCACGCATGGAGTCCCTCCATGACTAAAAACTATCCAGATCAGAGTCTAATGACAGTACAAAATCTAGAATGCGTTGTTGCGTTGCATGTTATCTACAAGGTGTAGTAGCTGAGGAGGTGGATGAGGATCACGTCTAATGGTATTGATGTCTTGCATAATGGCATGTACATTTCTCCTAATATTCTCTCTCAACTCCACAGGAGTAGGTGGAGGTGGCAGTGCTTGCTGACCTAAGAGCTCATCAATGTCAAAATCATCCATGGATATAATATGCATATATATACAAACATGAAAATTTACAATTACTATATAATTTATATTTTACCTTACAAAAAAAGACTTATAATTAAATACAACATATTTTAGAAATATAAATTTAAAAACACAATAGAGGGAGAGAGAGAGAGAGAGGGTTTATTATTTATTTTCTAGACCTAGGGTTTCTTGTTTCAATTGTGTCTAGGTTTACATTTTTTATTTTCTACCTTGGGTTTCTTGGTTCAGTTGTGTCTAGGTTTACATTTTTGTTTTCTAGCTAAGGTTTTAAATTTTAAAAGTTTTTTTTTAAGTTTTTTGTTTTGTACGACAATTTACAAAGTAAATTAAAACTAAAAATAATTACATTAAACATAAAATATATATTTTTAAATGCTTTTAGAAAACAAACTTGAAACTATCAAATTATTTGTCTAACTACTAAAAATAATAATAAACTACAATTTTTAATGAAAACAAAATAAAAAAATAAAAAACAATGGTATGAACCTAGATTCGGAAAAAAAATAGCAGAGGGGGTTGGCAGTAGCACTAAAAATGGGCACTCGTAAGCTGAAAATTGTGATTCCATTTTGGAAGTTGTGAAAATGACTTGCAAGATGACTAAAAACAATAAATAAATATATTTACAAAATGGGCACCCATTTTTGAAATATCGAGTGCCCGTTTATCTCCGGGCTCCTAAACCTAAATGGGTGCCCGATTTATATGTGTACGGCTTGGGCCCTTGAAGCTTAACAAACACCCCTTTTTTAAAAAAATGGGTGTCTGTTTCTTGCGCCAAAATTTTTTGGCCACCTTCTACAGAATTGGCACCCAAACTTGGTGTATCAACCCCCATGTCAACTAAGATACGAGCAAAGGTGGAGTGATAAATGTTAGAAGAATCATTATCAACCATAAGAAAATCTCCCAAAGTGTCACCCACTTCCTTAAGAAGAGAATCCACCCAAAGATGAAGGGGGAGATAGGAAGATGAACCCAAACATGAATCTTATTAAACTTTTCAGAAGACGGGATGAAATCTAAGCGCCATGACTTAATCATAAGCAAAAATTTGTCCTCCCAACTAAAGGAATAATGACACAAAATCTTATTTCTGTCTTCAGCAATATCAAATTTTGCAATAAAAAAACCCCTATCCATAGAGAAAATATGCACTATACCAGAGATAAGTTTTATTGTTGCATTTAGGACCATAAATCCATTTTAATGAGTTCATAAAGAGGGTGAAGATGATTTTCTAGATTTTTACATTTACCATAGAATAAGTTTCATGTGTGTATCTATGTAGAGCCTAGATATATTTTAGGTGGCTTTCAACAAAAAGGTTTATTCATAAAGATGAAATACTAAATGCTTTTATGTTGAAATGATATTCTCTAATACAAGGGGTACAAGAAAATAAGGATCACCAAAAGTGTAATATTTTATATTAGTAGCATGTGAAGGAGGAGAAAGGGTATGATAAAATATGAACTCTATAAAGATGGAGCCCATATCCAAAGAATTAATTCCATGAATGAAAATTGAGGATATAGGTATCATGTGAAATAAATGAAAGGAATATATCAAAAATTGGAAAATATTATAAAAATTAGGTAAAGGAGAAAATTTGAAAAGTGTCATGATCAAATATAAAATTAGAGAAAATAATTAAAAATAGTTTTCACAATGCAACCCTATACTCTGACTATGGAATGAAAGAACAATAAAAATAAAAATCTATAGTAAATTTATAAGTACTAGAGTAATATTTGAATTTTAAAAATGCCATTTTTTTTTTAAATCATTTAGGTTATGTTAAGTGTGGATAATGGACATAGTGATATGAAAGAAATTGAATTAGGTAATATCAAATACAAATTAAAATCATGTTATAAATAGTAATAATGAAGATAGATTGGTTATCCTTGTAGTTGATGTGTTTGTTTACCATTTTCTAAGGATAGTGAGATTTATGCATTTCAAACTATATGAATGTTGTGTACAATCTTATATGTGGATCAAAATTAGAATCACTTTATTAAATTATCTATTCTCTCTTTCAATGAGGAAGCAAGGATTTCATTTACCCTAGGGTTACTAAGCCAAGAAAATAACATCATGAAAAACTGTGAATTCTAAGATAGATTTAAAGACTACGAGGTCATAATCTCTATTCTCACACACTTAGGGAGTTTTATTCAAATTAACAATTGATTTAAAGAATTGTTCTTTTGATTCTTTAAATAAATAGACTTTGAGATTGTGATACTATTTTGTCACACTCATAGATCCTTAGTATTTACAATATTTTGATCAAAACAAGCTTCAGACATTCACATAGATACAACAATAATATTAGAATAAATGTGGTTGTAAAATTAAACCTTTTTTCTTAATTTAACTACATGGAACAAGGTTTGTTCTATAATAGATTTATTCAAAGCTATTCAACTCAAATTATTTTAAAATAAAATCTAATCTTATGAAACTCCAATGGAAAAATTATTTATTTATTCATATGGCTTGTTACAAGCACACTCCATTCAGAGCATTGCTATTCTAATAGGGATTAAACCTTTTGAAGTAATTCAATCCCTAAACTCAACATTATCATAATTCCCGCAGGTATTGTTACAACTAGTCGATAGAATAATGCAATTCCCCTTATAATGACCGCTTTTAAATCCACAATATCCACTCCGATAACTGTCATATTGCTGAACTATAACTGATTAAATGTTTGAAGATGTTAAGTTGATGATCATGCAAGACATTAAATCAGTTAATGTATTGTATTGTCATTGATGTCAACTTGATATAATCTGTATGGTCATGTACATACTGCTAAAAACTTCAAAGAACCAATGAATCAAAGGCTATGCTATCAGTAATGCATAAAAGTCAAGTATTCACAAAGTGACTATATACACCGACGGAGTGCACACCGACAGACAGAGTAAAAGAGAAAAGTCATAGTATTACCCGATGAGAAAAAGCACACCATTACCAACGAGCAAAGTCACAAAGTTACCCGACAAACAAAGCACAATGTAACCCAATGGACATAATTACAGTGTTGCCCGACGAATAAGAAAATGATAGAGATCCCAAAGACAACTGAAGTCACGCCAACGGAGCAGTCAGTTATCATCGATGACTAACTGAAGTATTGACTGACAGAATAGCGAGTTCAGAAATGAAAAAATGCTTAGTTGTCAAGAGATAAATATAGACTTAAATGGTACTTATCATTGTTTTAATCGACAAGATAAAGCCGGAGGTAAGTGAAGGATTTAAAGCTGCTTTGTCCAGTTGGCAAGAAGATCTCTACGAGATAAAACATGAGTTTTGCTTTAAATCTAATTGGCGAGAATTGTGGATCACGCCAAGATCAAGAAAACCAAGAAACGGTGAAATCATGTCTATTTAAGAGACAAGCTTATTCATTATGAATAAAGGGAGTGACAAGAGAATAGATGCTGAAGAGATTCTGAAGGAGAAGAAAGTATTCATTCTGACCTGATCAACAAGATGAGGAAAGAGCTAAATTCTACAGACACCGACGAATAGTGATACAACATCACATGGAAGAATAGTGTGGAGAAAATGTATTGAATTGATTATATTGATCAGAGAGGTATGCACTTACAATAGATATGAAATCTAAAATTCAAGTTGTATATGTGAACAAGTCAATTTAATGTTTCAGTTTAACCATTGAAGCATCAAGTCTCTTAACCGAGCAAGACTTAAAAGTCTTTTGTAATTGAGATACATCCCAAGGAGTATCAAAAATTTTGATCATATAAGGTAGCATTGGATATGCCCGATACCTATTGACAGGCCAAGTGAGTGTTTGATCAAGGATGGTAGCATTAGATGGCAGATACCACATGACAAACTATTATCTATATCCTTTAACAAGGTCACACCTAACAGTGTGTTTGTAACCTTTAATAGGGTTGGCTCTTCACCGAGCTCACTTTTAGAAGAGTGAAAATTTGGGGTACCGGTCCTAGTGGTTTTTCCCTTAACAGGGTTTACACGTTAAAAATCCATGTGTCGTGTGTTTATGAGTCATTACTTTACTATTTTGCATTTCACATAGTTAACTTTGTATTGATTGGTATACTCTAGTTATTTACTGTGTTTCGGTAAATAGAAGGTTTCTTATCAGTAAACATACAGTAGAAGGTTTTATAAAGCATTTCGACAAGTAGTAATTTGATATAAGTAGATGGAGGCATTCATCTTACAGGACTAAAGATAACTAGAGGCATAATTTGTGGTTCTAAATTTTAAAGGGTTAATTTAAGGATTACTTTTGAGGCCACTGATTCACCCCCCCCCCTCTCAGTTATTACTAACAATTGGTATCAGAGCTTGTGTGCTTAGAAGGAAGGTTTCAAGACCTAAACTAAAGATCACAAGATGAATAGATGAGATGTGCCTAAGCTGAACAAAGACAACTTTTCTTCATGGAAAAGCAAAATAAGAATCCACTTATCAGGTATTGGAAATGATGACACTCAATACTTAGATACTGAATATGTGTTTCCCATAGGAGCACCCACAGTTGAACAAATGAGAGAGAAGAATGAGCACAACTGCATAATGATATAGCTTGCTTCCTCACTCTCTGATGTTGAATTTGAAGATGTCAAAACATGCACATCTGCAAAGAAGATGTGGGATAAATTAGAGCTTGTACATGGTGGTGACAAGAATGTTCTAAGAGCCAAGGTAGAAAGCCTTAGAGGAAAGTTTGATGATCTCAGAATGAAAGAAGGTGAAAACATCACACAGTACAACACAAGAATCAAAGAGGTAGTCAATGCTATCCGAGGAGTTGGAGGTTTACTAGATGAAGATACACTTGTAAGTAAAATTCTAAGAACCTTACTGCCTACTTATGCTATTAGAGTATCTGCCATACAAGAAATAAGAGCAGTAGCAAATAACAATGTTACTCTATATAGTTTGATTGGAAGACTGATTTCATTTTAGATGAATAAATTTGATAATAGTGTCTTACCAAACACAGAGTCTGCATTCAAATCTTCTATAATAATATGTAAATCAAGTCATAAACACACTACGAGAAAAGATAGTGATAGTGAAAGTGAAGAAGAAGATCTTGATGAAATTGAAGCACTTATGGCTAGAAGAATGCAGAGAGGCAAAGGTAAATACAAATGTAAATTACCACTTGTGTGTTTTAATTGTAAAGAGATTGGACACTTTGTTGCAAGATGTCCTAACAGAAGAAAATATTACAGAAGTAATGACAAATCTTTTGAAAATAAGTCTGACAGAGGTGATTACAAAAGCTACCGACAATTAGAAAGAAGAGATACCCAAGACTAAAAGGACAAAGGAAAGAAAGCCAATTACCTAGATACATGTAAAAATGATGACACTGACACCGAATCAGAAGAAGACATTGAGATGGTATTTGTATCCATGAAGGATGATTTAGATGATGATTAAGAAAGGTATGTAGAAACTGCACTCATATTTAAAGTTAGTAAAAATGATGTATGGATCATAGATAGTGGCTGCACTCACCATATGACTGGTGATAAGCAAAATTTTGAGACTTTTGAATACTATAATGGTGGTTCAGTAAGAATGGGTAATGATACACCTTGTCTAGTTGAAGGTAAAGGAACCATAATGTTGAATAACCTGATTAAATGTGAAAATGCTTACTGGGTTAGAGGATTGAATTATAATTTGTTAAGTGTTTCCCATTTGAACAATTTAGGTCACAGAGTAGCATTTGAAAATAAGAAGGCAAATATCTACAATGAATTAGGAAGATTGATTGGTACCGGTGAACAGACAAAAGGTAACCTTTTCTATCTTGATGACACTAACACCACTTTTTTGATGGCTAGGAACGAAGACATATGGTTGTGGCACAAAAGGTTGTGTCATGTGAACTTTGACAACATGATAAAGATAAGAAAAAAGAAAAATGTCAGAGGCTTACCGATGATGTCTAAGCCAGACAATATCATGTAAAAGAATTGTCAAAAAGGTAAGATGACAAAGTCTAGTTTCAAAAGAAAAACCCATACATCTGATGCCATTCTAGAATTAGTCTATATAGATCTATGTGGACCCATGAGGATAGAGATCTACTATGGAGATAGGTATTTTATTCTCTTTGTTGATGACTTTCTTAGAATGATGACAGTCATGTTTCTAAAAGATAAATCAGAAGCATTCAAGATGTTTAAATGGTACAAAGCAATGGTAGAAAAACAAAGTGGTAAGGAATTAAAATGCCTAAGATCAGATAGAGTAGGGGAATTTACATCAGATGAATTCACTGACTATTTCAATGAGCATGGAATCAAAAGAGAGGTCTCTGCACCAAGAACACACAACAAAATGCAATTGCTAAAAGAAGGAACATATCCATTGTTGATTGTGCAAGGACGCTGATGATAGAGAAAGGTATCACCCAAATCTTCTGGAGGGAAGTTGTCACTACTACTGTTTACACATTGAATAGAGTACAATTGAAGAAAGACATCAAGAAGACACCCTATGAGCTATGGTATGGTCATACACCCAATGTAAGTTACTTCAAAATCTTTGGTAGTCAATGTTATATCTTAAAAGATGATAGAAATGGAAAGCTTGAATCCAAAAGTGATGAAGGGATCTTTCTAGGGTATTACACCAAGAGAAAGGCTTATAAATGTCTCAATAAAGCCTCTAACAAAATTGTTGAAAGTGAAAATGTAAAGATAGAAGAATTTGCAGAGAAGAATGAAAAGGAAAGCACAAAAGAATCAGAGGACTACAACAGGTTTGTTTACAATGAAGAACCTGACACTCTACTCGGACAACAATGTATAGCTCCTGAGCAACAGATTATTTCACCCAAGCATCAGGCTACAAATACCAAAAATCAAGATATTGCTCAAGATGATGTACCAAGTGATGGAGATCAGAATGAAGGACAAAATGATGATCAAAATGATAGGCAAAGAATTGAACCTGTACTTGCCATATATGTCAGAAGGAACCATCCATAGAACAAGATCATAGGAGATAAGAAGGCTATTATGAGAACCAGAAGTAAGTCTCTAAACACAAGATGTCTAATTTGTGATTTTGAGCCAAAATCTGTCAATGTTGCACTTGATAATGAAGAATGGATTAGTGCTATGAATGAAGAAATTGAGAAGATTGAGAAAAACAAGACATAGACACTTGTACCGAGACTAGATGACAAGAATGTCATCGGTACAAAGTGGATATTCAGAAATAAACTGAATGAGAATGGAGAAGTCACCAGAAACAAAGCAAGACTAGTATGCAAGGGGTATGCACAAAGAGAAGGGATTTACTATGGAGAGACCTTTGCACCCATTACTAGGCTAGAAGGAGTGAAAATATTACTTTCTTATGCTGCAAAAAAAGGATTCAAGGTATACCACATGGATGTCAAGTATGCATTCCTAAATGGAATACTTGAGGAAGAGGTATACATTGAGCAAACAAAAGGGTTTGTTGATCCCGACAAGAGAAACATGGTATGTAGATTACACAAAGCCTTGTATGGATTGAAACAAGCACCAAGAGCCTATATGAAAGTCTTCATTCCTATCTCATAAGTATTGGATTTGTAAGGACTAGTGAAAACAATAATCTTTATTTAAAGGAAGATACTGAAGCTAACATTTTGATTGCTAAAATATTTGTTGATGACATTATATTCATAGGCAATGATATGCTATGCAAATCATTTGCAAATGAAATGAGAACAAAGTTTGAGATGTCTATGTTTGGAGAGATCAAGTTCTTTCTTGGTCTATAGATCATTCAACAAGATGAAGGAATTTTCATTACACAATCCAAGTACATCAAGGAAGTGCTAAAAATATTCAAGATGGAAGATTCCAAACCAGTTGGAACACCGATGGAAACTAGATGTAAGCTAAAAAATAAAGACAAGTCAACTGAGGTAAATCAAATTTTGTACATATCAATGATTGGCAAACTCATGTATGTTGTACATACTAGACCAGATATTGCACATGCAGTAGGAATAGTTGCAGGATTTTCTGCTAGTCCCAGAGAATCACATATGACTGTTGTGAAAAGAATCCTAAGATATCTAAATAATACCAAGGACTATGGCTTATGGTATAGAAGAGAAGGAAAATTTGAACTTAAGGTCTTTACCAACACTGATTGGGCTGGAAACATTGATGACCGAAAGAGCACAACTGGAGGAGCATTCTTTATGGGTGACAAACTTGTCACATGGATCAGCAAGAAGCAAGGATGCATCTCTCATTCTACTGCAGAAGCATAGTATGTTGTTGTTGCTGCAAACTGGTCAAATATTGCATGGACCAAACATTTACTGGAAGGTATGTATATGAAAATTTTTGAACCAGTAATTATCTATTGTAATAATACCAGTGAAATAAACATCTCAAAGAACCAGTCATGCATGCTAAGATAAAGCATATTACAATCAAGTATCATTATTTGAGAGAACAAGTTCAAGCAAAGGAGGTGATACTTGGGTATGTGGAATCAAAAGAACAATTAGATGATATCTTCACCAAGCCACTGCCCAAGGATGCATTTAGGTACTTGAGGAAAAGACTATGGGTCAAACCCTTGTCTACTAGTCAATAAAATGACTAGAAGGCTGCATTAGCCTGCATATTATCAAAATATCATTCTTGTTGATGCAAGCACAAAGATGGACTTCAAAGATAGATCTATACACAACAAGGTATTTATCTACTCTGAGCACCGGAGTTATTGTATTGCTGATGGATTGGGAAATTTAAGGAGTATATTATGAATAGAAAACATTGCTTGACATTACTGTCAAATATTTATTTGGCATTACTGTCAAAGGGAGAGATTATATCCATTATCACACGAGGGGAGATTATCACACAAGGAGAGATTATATCAGGAGAGATTTTATCCATCACAGATCCAAAGGCAGAGATGTAACAAAGGGAGAGTACATACAAAGGGAGAGATTACCAATAAAAGAGAAAAGAGACATCAAAAGGAAAGAACATTCAAAGGGAGAGAGTTTGACACAGGGAGAGAACACATCAAATTAGAAGAAAAAAGATTCTACATCTATCCAGTGAAGGGATTGAAGACAGATTAAAAGTTGCAAGAATCAAATCTAAGCTCTCATAAGCTTACCAAGGACCAGATATTTGTATCGGTTATAGTACATAAGATTGGTTATTTGATGGACTTTAACTATTATATTTCATATTGTATTAGTGATAATATAGTGTGATAGTGTAGTGTTTTTCCATCAATGCCAAAGGGAGAGATTGATGAACTATAACTAATTAAATGTTTGAAGATGTTAAGTTGATGATCATGCAAGACATTAAATCAGTAAATGTATTGTATTTTTATTGATGTCAACTTGATATAATTTGTATGGTCATGTACATACTGCTAAAAAACTTCAAAGAACCAATGAATCAAAGGCTATGTTATAAGAAATGCATAAAAGTCAAGTATTCACATAGTGACTGTATACATTGATGGAGTGCACACCGAGGGACAGAGTAAAAGAGAAAAGTCACAGTATTATCCGACGAGGAAAAACACAACATTACCGACGAGCAAAGTCACAAAGTTACCCGACGAACAAAGCACATTGTAACCCAATGGACAAAATTACAGTGTTGCCCGACGGATAAGAAAAGGACGGAGATCCCGAAGACAACAGAAGTCACACCGATGGAACAGTCAATTATCACCGATGACTAACTGAAGTATTGACCGACAAAATAGAGAGTTCATAAATGACAAAATGCTTAGCTGTCAAGAGCTAAATATAGACTTAACTGGTACTTATCATTATTTTAATCAACAAGATAAAGTCAGAGATAAGTGAAGGATTTAAAGCTGCTTTGTCCAGTTGGCAAGAAGATCTCTACGAGATAAAATTGGAGTTTTTCTTTAAATCTATTTGGCAAGAATTGTGCATCACGCCAAGATCAAGAAAACCAAGAAATAGTGAAATCATGTCTATTTAAGAGACAAGCTTATTCAATACGAATAAGGGGAGTGACAAGAGAATAGATGCTAAAGAGATTTTGAAGGAGAGGAAAGTCTTCATTCAGACCTGATCAGCAAGCTAAGGAAAGAGCTAAATTCTCTAGACACCAATGAACAGTGATACAACATCACATGGAAAAACAGTGTGGAACAAAGGTATTGAATTGATTATATTGATCATAGAGGTAATGCACTTACAATAGATATGAAAATATGCAATTCAAGTAGTATATGTGAATAGATCAAATTAATGTTTCATTTTAACCATTAAAGAATCAAGTCTCTTAACCGAGCAAGACTTAAAAGTCTTTTGTAATTGAGATACATCCCAAGGAGTATCAAAAAGTTTGACCATATAAGGTAGCACTAGATATGCTCGATACCTATTGACAGGCCAAGTGAGTGTTTGATCAAGGATGGTAGCATTAGATGCCAGATACCATGTGAAAAACTATTATCTAGATCCTCTAAAAAGGTCATAGCTAACAGTGTGTTTGTAACCTTTAACATGGCTGGCTCTTCACCAAGCTCACTTTTAGAAGAGTGAAAATTTGGGGTACCGGTCCCAGTGGTTTTTCCCTTAACAAGGTTTCCACGTTAAAAATCCATGTGTCATGTATTTATGAGTCATTACGTTACTGTTTTGCATTTCACATAGTTAACTTTGGATTGTTTTGTATACTCTAGTTATTTACTATGTTTCGGTAAATAGAAGATTGTTTATAGGTAAACATACAGTAGAAGGTTTTAAAAAGCATTCCGACAAGTAGTAATTTGATATAAGTACATGGAGGCATTCATCTTACCGGAATAAAGATAACTAGAGGCATAATTTGTGGTTCTAAATTTTAAAGGGTCGATTTAAGGATTATTTTTGAGGCCACTGATTCACCCCCACTTCTCAGTTATTACTAATACATATACCATGGGCTCTTTGTAATTACCAACAAATCCCAAATTTGTAAATTATGTATATGAGAATCTATTTAGGAAATGAATAAATGAATGAAAGTTTTTAATAACATCCATGAGGCCAAACAACCTATGAGACCCACTAATAGCTAATAACACAATGAACAAGTGAAAACTAAACGCAATAAGTATTGATTAAAGAAAAGAAAAAGAAAAATTCATTTTACTAGACGCAAAAGTAGAAGAAGAGGCCACAAGAAATAGCAAGAGCATGTATACGTATACATATCCCTTCGCCATTTTTTATCTATTATGTGAGAAAGAAGTCTAACGATGCTACTATTTATTTGAAGCAGACAATTTATTTATTTTTGCAGGCAATAATAACTTTTAATTGGTTGTTAGTAGTGATGTAAAACATACATATCTGTGATAGTATCAAAGCTTCATCATATATTTCCTTGTTAGTTTTTAATTCCAACTCACTGTTTCCCTTAAGTTCTGGTGCCTTTGTTTCCAATCACCATTTTTGACTTCAGTTCTAAACTTTGATTTATGGATCACCGGTTTTGACTAAAGGAGACCCACAATCTTAATTTCTTAGTGATTGTTAACTGTATCTTCCCTTCTTACGGTGGTTTTCATGGTTTGTATTAAAGATTTCATTGGTAATTACAGTGTAATAAATATGAGATTTCAATTGAAAAGCTCTATGTAATTCTCTATTTTCCTCTACTTACTTTGCAATTTCTGTTAAGTTTTCCTTCTAGCAAGGTCTGTCAAAATTCTACATGGTATCAAAGCTTGGTGTTGGGAAGGAGAAGTACAAGCCTTTTATTTGTAGGTTTTGAAAATTAGAGCTATGTTAGAATGATTTTTTTTTCATTGTCTTGGGGGTTTCTTAATTTATTTTTTGTATTCATGAACTAAAAATAAAGTTTCAAAAGTGGGTAGTCAAAGGCTAAAATGGGAATAAAATATCATCCATCTGTCATCAATTTGGAAGAAGGAAATTATAAGTCCCGACATGATGGAATCCTAAAACATTGTCGATGGATTCATCTATTTCCACAGTTGTATGGGCTTTTTCCTAAACTATGTACATGTTGGCATAAATCTGCTAGGGAAAGTAGAAATGATCATGTCTTAGGATTAATTGGTTTAAGTGTTGGGGACTACACATCATGGGCTCTATTACACATTGAGTGCCCTTGAACTCTTTGGACCTGTTATCATTTTAGTTCACACTAAATTGATAAATTGACAAGTGTTTTCTGTTCAAGTTTGAATTTTAGAGTTGCTGTTTGGAATTTCAGAATGCTAAGAATTCATAAAAAGAAGGTACAAATCAGCAAAAGAATTGTAAATATCAGACAACAAACTTAAGGTGCATTTGTTTCAGTTTCGAGTAAAACAATATTCAGATTTTTTGAGCTCAACAGATAATAAAAGTAATTGCTTGCATTTTAGACATGAAAGTACAACTTTAAATTAACCACACAAGTAGTGGTTGCTCTTAAAAACATGAATGAAAAGTATTTTTCAAAGATGTACAAATGAGAAATTCATATGAAGCCACACATCCTGTGGAAGTAGGTTAATGCAGGCATGCATTTCAGTTTCATGAATTGAATGCAGAAATCAAATGCAGGAACTAAGGAACAATTCACATTTTTTGTAAATGTTGAATAAAGGAGAAAAGAAGATAGGTTAGGCCCCCCATTGCCTGGTGTTTTGTGGAGAGTTGAACGTTGCTGCATCTTTGGTCCCGTATCCCAGAGTTTTCTGAATCATCCTGCAAAAGAAGAAGGATAAAATGGGTCAATTCATTGGAATTGAGCAATGGAGAAGGACTAAACTATCTTCTAATTCTCTACATGATCACACTTCAAAATCAGAAATGAGAAGACAAAGTCATAAAGCTACAAGAGGAAAGAAAAGCTAAGTCTTAAACAGAAAGGGCACTCATTTTCTTAACATTGTTTGTTTCATGTGCAGATTTAGGGAAAATCAGTCCAAGACCGGAGGACACTCATGGACGGGCGAAGACAATGAGAAGGATGTTGAAGGGGAAAATATACATTACATGTTCGAAACCTTTCATCCAGATCATGGATGGGAGAAGACATGAAGATCGGTGGATAAGAGGAGGCTGTCGAGGGGGCATGCATGCATTACAAGCATGGGACCTTTCAGCCAAATCATGGAGTTGCGATAATCAGGCTGTTGAAGGGACATGACTTACGTCATGAAACCTTCCAGCCAACATA
>MU226995.1:416570-431996 GCA_018584345.1 Thuja plicata
CGAGAGAGAGAGAGAGAGAGAGAGAGAGAGAGAGAGAGAGAGAGAGAGAGAGAGATTGTTGAGAAGAATATAGAGATAGAGATGAAGATAGAGCGAGAGAGAAAGAGGCAATATAGATAGATATAGCGAGATGGAAGGAGAGATATAGACATAAATATAGGGGATAGAGGGAGAGATAGAGAGGAATACATAGAGAGACCTATAAAGGAGAACTAAGAGATATAGATATGTGCAGATGATTAGATAGAGTGATAGAGTGATAGAGATGTAAGGAGATATAGAGAGTGACAGAGTGGGAGAGGTAAGAGTATAGAGAAATGAGATGGAGAGAGGGTTAGAGAAATAGGATAGATAAACATATATTTGAAGATAATGAGAGGGATATATATTTAGGAAAAGAAAGGGAGAGGTGTAGAGATAAAGAGATAGAGATGGCAATAAGGAGGGAATAAAGAATGGAGAGAAGAGGATAAATAGAGAGGAGAGGGAGATAGAGAGACGAAAGGGGAGAAAGGGAGATGGATAGGTATAGAGAGATAAAGAGATAGAGGTAGATAAATATATGCGTTGAAACATATAGAGATACGAGAGAGAGATCAATAGATAGAGAGATTGAGAGTGGGAGATAAAAATAGAGAAAAACATAGATAAATAGAGATGGGCATGGATATATATATATATATAGAGAGAGAGAGAGTAGTAGTCACTAGGAGGTAGAGAGAGATAGAGAGAGAAAGAGACGGTGGGGGTAATATATATGGAGATAGAGATAGATGGGGAAACACACACACACACACAGAAATAGAGGTAGAGATAGCAAAAAATAGAGTGTGTATGTGTTTTTATTTGTGTGTGTGTACATGTATGTGTTAGAGAGAGATGTTAAGTAGAGGGACAAAAAGAGGGAGTGATGGGGAAAAGAGAGAGATAAAGAGAAATGGAAGGAGAGTGATAGAGAAAAAGTGATTAATAGACATAGAAAGAGGGAGACGATGATAGACAAGGAGATAGAGAGATAAAAATATAAAAATATAGGAAGTGATAGGAAGAGAGAAGTTGATGCAGTGGCATCTTGGAAGCTCGGTCAAATCCTAGAGGAGCTCGGTGACCACTGGGATTGCTCGGTGGTTGTGCTTATTTTCTTTCCTGGAGAGCTTGGTTCTTTTGTTTACCGAGACAACTCGGTTACTTCTGGGAGGTCCATGTGTTCACCAAGTGAGCTTGGTTGGCTTGCTGCTTCACCGAGTGGACTCGGTCATTGCTTCATCGAGTGCTTTCTCTTGCTTCACTGAGTGAGCTTGAAATTCCTTGTTGCTTGGTTACTTGGTCTCACCAAGTTCTAATATTTTGTTTCGGGGCCGACCTGGTTCCTTGTGATTGTTTATTGTATTTCTCTGGCCGACATGTGGCTGGAGGTTTATTTATTTTATCTTATGGCCGACCTTTAATTGTACTTGAGGTCCTTGGCTTGGTATAAACATAGATGCTTAGGTTGTCTAGAAGTAGATTGGGGAGAAGTTTAGAAGTAAAGTTTGGAGTTAGATTTGGATAAGTAGCATGAAGTAGGATGGAGATGGATGTTCGTATTTCTATTTGAAGATCTTTTCTTTCTTGTAATGGCCACAAACCAGAAGGCCTAATAGCTGGGCATGTTGGATGTAAAGTTCTTGATTAATATATATGAATTTTTCTCTCTCTGGATCTCTCTTTCTGTGTTATTCTTTATCTTCCACTGTGCTAGATTATTTGTGTATTGTTTTGGCGAGGTGATCGATGGTTGGGAGTGCCTTTGGCCCTGATCATTGATCTCCTTACGTCAAGTGGTATCAGAGTAGATTTTGATCATGTGACGAATGTGGGATGGATTATATTTGTACATAATATAGAAAGAATTGATTAATCTATTCACTTTTATTCAAATCTAAAATATAAGTACAAAGACTGCATTTTTTCAGGACATATTATTCAAATGTTATTTTACAAAAGGTACAATAATGGTGTCCAGATTTCAAATTTTACAAAATATGTACAATGCATTCAGATCCACACAAGTCGTGGCAACTATTAACACTACATCTGAATAAACACATTGAAAATATAAAGAAGTAAAGGGATAGAGGGAAAGCCTCCATTGCTTGTACGAAGAAGTGATCTTTGACTTCATGTTGGAAATATGGGTTGCATCTCCAGCTTTCTCAAACCTGCAAGACAGAATGAAGAAGGAGTCAGTTCAGAAGAACTGAGCAATGGAGACATTCCTAATACCTCTACACTACTATGAAAATAGCAATATGCTTACTCAGATAAAGCATTAAAAGATGTGAAGGAGAAGGAAGAAAACAAAGCGAAAAACATTTTTTATGCTAATGTTGTTTGTTTCATGTATAGATTCAGGTATGAAGACCAAGTATGTTGTTGAAAGGACACACATTCATTACAAGTGTGAAACTTTTCGACTGAAGTCATGGAGAGGCGAAGACATGAAGACCAAGTAAGTTGTTGAAGGGATGCACATTCATTACAAGTGTGAAACTTTTTGACTGAAGTCATGTAGAGGCAAAGACTAGAGGACTAGAGGAAGCTATTGAGGGGGCATGCGCAAGTTTCGGGCATGGGACCTTCTGGCTAAATCATGAAGCTATTTATACACTTATGTTGTTGAAGGGATGTGTGTTTACATGCATACAAACTTCCAACGTTCATCAATTCAGATTAATTTAAAAGAAGATACTGGTTTTACAAGTTCAGACTCAGCTATTCAAAACATCAACAAAAGGTGAATGGAGCCATAAAGAGGTCATCCATGAAGGAGAAGTACATATACATCTCAGCATGAATTACAACAAGGATATTCAAACTTTTAATCTTTAGTTTTCATTACAAGTGAGGTGAGTAACATTTTCTGTGTCATACATACATTAAAGAAAAGCATCATGCTAATGAGGAAGCATCATTTGAGCAGTCCTAAATAAAAGGCAACAGTCATTATGATATCAGAATCTGAGAACATATCACAATCATATCATGTTATAGAAAGCAACTATGTACTACAAGAAATGATGCCAATAAATTCATTCAAGTTTCCAAGAAATGGATGTATAATGTTGTCACATGATGTTATTTAGAAAGGAAAAGTTATAGAAATAAGAGATTAGAGAAGTGTGATTACCACAATGTTCACATGTTTATCTATCAATGTTGTGTATGGACAAGAAATATACATAACATTCAGCATGGTGGTTACATCAACCTTCAGAAATCAATGAGATAGGTGAACCAGTATAGTACAAATTTCACTATCATTTCAATCTCAGTGTATAACAACACTGGTATTTCATGCCATGAAAAGAGATCTCTACATCAAAATTGTCAAAGGTTCTAAAAGCAAAGGAAAAGCTATAATTGTCAGAGCAGAATAGAGTACCAGAAAAGTATGTTGATGTTTTAAAGAATCAGTCAGTCATGACAATGAGCAGTAGAAATGACATTTTCGGATTATGATGCACAAACAGAGGGACATGTACATCAAGTCATGAAATATTTAAAAGGTTCCTACTTATAGTTTGATTCAGTCAAAGGAGATTAGAGGTAAAAGACAGTCATAACAGGACAATGCACGAGGAAGATAACATAGTACAAATACAAATTAATGAAGTAACTGTGTTATATCAAGGATAGGTGCAAGTTCTCAATGATCAATAAAAAGTAGCAGTTTTTGAGTAGTATCAGTCGTTTATATTACAAACAGTGTGGATAACATGCATTGAAGCCAGCCAAGTCACCATATCCAATGTCAATGTTAAATGCTTCAAAGAGGACATATAGTTTCAACAATGTACAGATCAGTCTATTTTACATTTATTAGTATGTGCATGGAGAAATGGATTCACAACAAACTTCTGGATGAATTTAATTTGGTGGTATCATCCACAACAGTTAAAGAAATGCAATGATATGTGCCATAATATAGTAACACAATAACTTACATTATTAATTGTCAAAAGTGCATATTAAATACAAGATCAATGCAGTTACAACCAAAAGGGGCAGCATTATCAGAAGGTGCCAAGCAGGTTTCAACTATGTTTACATAGTGTATATATCAGAAATCTTTCATTGAGTCTAGCTCATAAAGGATCAGACAGGAGCAGAGTATATCAGCCATAGCAGTATTGAACAAACAATGGGGTTCAATCATACCAATCAAAATGCACAAGTTTGAGCATAGAAAAGAAATTTTCAGATTTAGATAGGGGAAATCAGCAATCAGGTAAAGCCATTATTCGATTTTGCTACAAAAGTTGAGTCAAAGTTTACAGATAATTAGTTTTGGAGCAATGACATGAATCAAAACATGGATACTGATTGAAGATACAAGTTCAAAAACTCAGAATTAATTGTTTTATAAAGTCACCGTATATGGTCTGAGAGTGCATCATACGAGCTGCTTTTGTTATAAAGGGAAACAGTATCACAGAAGTGCCCATAAGTTTTCTTTTAGGATATTATCATTTTTTTCATTTCAAAAGGATAAAGTTGTTGCTGTAAAAAGACTGTTTAGTTTCAAGCCATGTTATATAGATTTAGCAAGCACATGAGTTCTTCTAAAACTACAAATCCTCTGTTATGAGAGACTCAACATGCATTTGAGTCTAAAAATGCAGAAAAAAAAATAACAAGTATGGTAGTATTTATTTTCTTCAAGAGCTTGTCATAGAATGGAGTTGAACAAATAAATACATAACCCAGCATGAAATCCTCAAGTGTCCAGATTTGTAAAGAGAAGCTACATCAATTGCATTAACAGAAACGACCCAAAGGTAAAAAGGAAGGTGAAATAACAGTTTGTTTTTATACCCATTTTCTTAAATATCAATAAAAAACGTGGCTATGGAAGAAATATCTATGAAAACATGGCTGTCACGAGTTGTAAAGAGGGGTATCCTTGCATTTTGTCTCTACCATAAAATGCATGAAGTATGAAAAGAAAATCCATATCATTACCTTTTCTCCAAAATGACGACATTGACAACAGAAGAGGAGTAAAATGCAGAGTATCTTTGAAACCCTCATGGCCAAAATTTGAAGAGAAGCCCAGCAACAACAAAGCCTCAAATATTGGGGGAAAGAAACAAGAAGGTATATTCAGCAGCACAGGAAGACAGAGAGTAAGCAACATTTCTAGAATGGCATGAATTGCCACTTTCATGAATTCCCTATGGCGACACTCAAGCACAATCAACAACCGTAGTGTATTTCAAAACAACAGAAGTGGCGGCCATCAGTAGCACAAAAAGACAGTAAGAAGCACATGTCACCTCCCAACAATGCAAATGGCGGCCAAAGAGCAGCAAGCTCTTCCATAAAAACAACAACAACATATTTTTCTTCAAACCCTCGGCGACATCAGATCAACATTTCACAATAGACAAATGTAACACATGAAAGTCATTAGGGTTTATTACCCTATGTAATCTGCAGGATACTAAAGACTTTAGTGGTGATTGCATATGGTTTGAAATCCACATGATGG
Source organism: Thuja plicata (assembly GCA_018584345.1). Classification (NCBI taxonomy): domain Eukaryota; kingdom Viridiplantae; phylum Streptophyta; class Pinopsida; order Cupressales; family Cupressaceae; genus Thuja; species Thuja plicata. The sequence goes on from MU226995.1 coordinate 422,104, forward strand.
AGATTGAAGTTGTTGTCGAGTTGAGATTAGGGTTGAGTGTAGTGTTCCTTAGTATAGAAATCGATTTCAAAGCCTTAGGAGCTTTTAAATAAAGAATGATATTTCAATAGGTTTTAAAGTTTATGGATTTATGAATATGATTTGTGAATGATATTCATAAATTTTATAAATTTTAAAAACTATGGAATTGTTTATTTTGTTTAAGCAAGTTTTAAGATAGAATTTAATACATGATTTAAACTTAATATAAATTAAAATAACCAAATATATAATTTAATGAATATCATTTTTTTTATTAAAGATACTCATAAAGTTACATATTTTGTAATTTTAATTTATATTAAGTTTAGATAATATATTAAATTTTATTTTTTATAAAATGATTAACTCATCTATTTATTATTAGTCGATATATTGTAGCATATCTAATTTTTTAATTGAATAGTTAATCTATTTCGTTTAAAAATATTAAAATATATTGACTAACAATAAGTAAATGTGTTGAGAGGGACTCGTAATCGTCTAATTGTATATTTTGAAATCCTTATTATTAATACAAAAAAAAATGTGTTGAGAGTTTTATTTTTATTTTTCTATTTTTAATTGATTATATCCTAATATATCTAATTTTAAAACAAAAAGGCTTGATCATTCGTTATAAGATTAAATATATTAAAGTACAATCAATTAAAAATAGATAAATAAATTATCTTAGGGATTGTTTTCTTTCAAATATTTATTAAATTATATTTCTATATATTCAATTTAGAAATAAATAGGTTCACTATTCATTTTAAAATTGAATACACTGAGATATAATCAATTAATAATTAATAAATAAATATAAGTCTAGTTATTTACTTATTAATTATTACTTGATATCACCTTAAAATATCAAATTTATAAAACAAATTACTTATTGTTCGTTTTATAAATTAAATACACTAAGGTAATATTAATTAATAATTAATAAATAGATAACTAATTGGTCTTAGGGAGGAATATTCTTTTGTGCACAAACTTGTGGATAATAATAATTATTTGTCACAACTATAAGACAATAATTATTAATTATTCTAAGTGCAATTAGGGTGGTCTTTTCTAGGAGTTCCTTTAGGTGATGTCATGCTTATCTTGAGTTGATCAGCAGTTGACTATCTATTCCATGCCTGTTTCTTGGAGTGGTTCTGTTCTTGCTCAGTTCGTGTTGTTGTTAAGGCCTGTTTACAACATTTTGAGGCTTGTTTGGAGTGGTTTTGGAGCTATTTATCAGTTGTCGTCAGTTGGAGAGTCTTTTCCACTAGTTTGATCATAGTTTACAACAGTTATGGCCCTAATTTGGTGGGATTTGCCTTCACATCCGACCCCCTACAGTGTTGCATGATTTTGGGAGATGAGGAGCAGTTCTGAGGCAATTTTGGAGTTGATTCTCAGTGGCACTTGACTTGGAGGAGCGTTTTCAACATTTATACTTCAGTTTTACTCATGTTTTTGTGGGGTTTTCTCATGCATCCGACCCTTTCAGATCAGATGCCTATATCATTGTATTTTGACCTCATCTTGGGGGACCTTCTTTTCTTCACATGTTCTTGCACATTGCAGACTTGTGAATGTATTGTAAGGGCATTTTGTAGCAGAGTTTTGACCACATTGATATATTGATACAACAGTTCCTTCTCATTGGTTTGAAGTGCATATTGTGGATTTTCTTGCTTTTAGGTTGTGTTATCCTTCTTTTAAGATACATCCCTTGCTGCATATTCAAATATTGATACTTGTTATTACAGGTCTTTGCTTGTGACCCCTAGTTCTTTACTGAAAATTGGTGAAACCTAGTTTCCCTTTTAAAGCTAAGGATTCTAGATCCCTGCATAGAATCATTGTTATAGTTTCATGTTTGTCTGAGCATTGAGAGCCATTGGTATTTTTGTGATTCATGTTGAATCATTCAAAGTTACAAACAAATTGTTTGGTGTATCACCTCCTTTAGAGTTTTTCTAGATATTCATATTATCCTTCTACCTCTTTCCAACATACACATTTAATTTTAGGTGATATTTCCAAATTCAATAGGAACTAGCCTAGAATCCGTAGATTCGTTTTCTTCTCCACCAACAAGAACATTTCCATGTTTCAATAGAATAGCTAGATTCTGCATCCATCTATAGGCGCAATCCTGATTGACAACAGGTACATAATCCATGAGGTTTTTTCTTGTAATCACATATAGATTACAATAGTAGAATATCCTAAATCAATCTATATTCCCACTGACTACAACAATGTTAGCCTTCATGTAAGCCATCATATAGACTAGCCCATCCAACATAAAATACAAATGACATGCCCTAACAGTGGAATGTCCAACACCCATATGGATTTTTGTTTAAATATTCCATATGATCTTGCATACCATCTTCTCCATGATTAGAAAAATAAATTCACAATTTCAATCAATAGCAATCTTCCTATCCAACATAAACCTCAGACAAACCCTTAGTGTCTCTTATAACATCAATAACAAACAAATGGCTTCTTCACTAGTGCAACTAACTAAAGAATTTACGAAGCACTTAAATTTTAGCAGAAATCTCAAGAGTTAAAAATTAGTTGATACAACCAAATTCACTCATTCCATAGATCTATCTCAGGAGTACACTATTCAGTTGAGCCTTGTGACATTAGTATCTAAACTCATCATAACTTTCCTCAGCTCCATTCAATGAAATTTTCTACAGTGTCTATTCTTTTTATATATTGCAATGCCTTTAAAACTTCAACATTGCATACAACAAACGGGAAAATGTCTATAAAAATATTTCAACACCTATCCATGTCTTTGGATTGCTCACGCCAGAGATGTTTTAGATTCACGCCACCATCATCTTGTATATTTCTGAGATCCATTTTGAGAACTGCAATGACTTTCTAATATCACAAGTCATCTTACATTCTTCCACACCGAAATGATATTTCACAGCTATTGAAAAGGCTTTCCATCTCTCCAACAAAACATTTTCCAGACAAGCCCACGATTACATATGAACTATGTTTAAAAAAAACTTTGGCACCTTCGTTATATTAGTGGAAAATTTGTTGTTGCTTCGTTCTCCTGACTTATAGCAGATCAATCTCCTTGGATTCGCAACAAATAGGCAATCAAACAGTTTCATTCTATGCAGTCATAACTACGCCAAGGGTCTTCGTCATCTATTGCCTCTGATATTGAATTTCAACTCATCACGGTCAAGGTTGCATGATGCAGATTGTCCATAGGATCTGGTACCATATGTGAGAACAGATTTGCAAATGTTTGATGTATCTATTCGACAAGAGGATGATCTTTTATACAATCCCAGAAAGACAGTTACCAATTGTAGTTATCAACTGGTAACAAGTAGAACAGTTATACTAGACACCTATAAAGTTATACCAGACAATTTAATATGGTGACGTTGGATACAATATACTAGACAATGTAATACGACAACACTGAAAACAATTACGCCAACAATATAGATATACACACCTAAAATTAGAAATCACATCTTGGTGTGTAATGAGTATGCCGAAGAGGTGTGCAGAGTAAATTAGGGAAATTTTTAAACTATTGTTTGCATCAATTTATGTAGTACATAAGATCAATTAGTAGGCCATTTAGAATACGATATTGTTTTCACAAGAAAGGTCTTAATGGGGAAGTGGTATCTTCAAATCAGATATGAATCTACATACAAGGATCCAAACATTACTATAAAAAATTATCAAATCAAGAAATTAATCAAATTTTATTGCCAATAGGCCCACCCATGTTATGTTATGTTATGTGTGTGTGTGTGTGTGTGTGTGAGAGAGAGAGAGAGAGAGAGAGAGAGAGAGAGGTTTGTCCCATAAGGAGCCTTGATGCTTGTTGGTTAATCAGAGAATCAAAATCACAACTTCATGAAAGCATTTTTGGCAATCAAGCAATTCAAGCACTAAGGGTAAATTCAAGATCTCAAGCCAAAGCATTCATCTTCAATCACATCAAGGGAAATATTCTTCAAGTTGTAGCAACCTTTTCTATCTCATGATGGTCAATTAGTGGAGCTCTCAAACAAGCAAGAAGATCCATATTTCCATCATTCATCTCTCTCCGCATGCTTGCAAGCATTATAAAGCATATTGACATTCAAGATCTAGGAGTGACATTCATAGAACCAAACATACATGAAGGCATCCTTTATTCTACATCACATTCACAAGGTCAACAACTACATTCAAGAAACATCTACAAGCATACTTCATGAATTTGAGTGGTACTAACATTTGTTCAAAGAGAAAGCACATTAACACAGTAATTTTATTTTGTGTTTACATTACATGCTTTACATTCATGCAATTTCCTTTCATATTTCAATGTCGATTCCTAAATAGGGGTTTGACAAAGGCAAACCCCTTTAGATAACATTTCCCCCATTTTTCTCTGTGCAAGAAAAGGCTAAGAAGCTTGAATTGCATATCAAAGCTCCACAGACTCCGACAATGACCTCTATGAAATTTTGGGCAAAGTTGTAGGGTGCATAATGGCACAACCATTCTACATCCTCAGAATGAAGCTCAAATTGACAAGATATAAAGTTGACAGGTTATAGAGCCCAGATCTAGAGTTATAGCCTGTTTCGAGACTCTGACAGTCAAAAAATTTACAGTAGAGAAACAAGTTCAACATTTCTTCCCAAGGTACATTTTGATCTCATTCCATTTACATCTCTTAGCTTCATATCATTCTGGTCTTAGGGGTCTAGGTTTGGTCAAGTTGGTGAAATGTCAAAAGTTGCTCTATATTGTAAAAAGTTGCAAAAATTGTCTAGCAACTTGGCATTTTTTTGTATTTTGTGTAAATCATTTTGTCTCTATGTTTTGGTCATGGAATAAGGTCTTGTAGACCATTTTTGTAGTTTGTTGTGTCCAATTAGAGTTTTAGGAAGTCATTTTTGGTCATATGTCTAAAGTTGCATTAAGTTGCTAAAAGTTGTCAAGCAACTTTTCTTGCAAACCCTATTCACACCTTTACAAACATGGGAAATGGTCTTTAAGACCTTTTTACATCCAATAAACATGTAAAACCAAAATCAAAACATGAAGTCTCATGGGTTCCCTACACCAAGCTCCAACATCAATCTTCTTGACTCGTCTTCCTTTTTTGAGATGCCCCTTCCATCTCATCCAATGATAGCAGATTGTAATAACTGTGGATAAACAACCCTTTCCTACTGGGGTTGTCTTGGGGGAGAGGGGTTGTCTTGGGAGAGTAACAACCCTTTCATCCAAATTGTTTGCCCTTTATGAGGATTTTAATTTTTCTCCCACTGAATGTATATTTTTAGTGGTTTGTTTCTCCTCCATGAGGGTTATATTTCGAGTTTCCAAAGTTTCTACAACACCATCTAATAATGGGTGATCATTAGTTCCATCCTAAGAAACTCCCTCAAAAGTTTCCTTCTCCTCAACTGCAGGGGGAGAGGTATTGTTAACATTCTACCTTTGTTGTTTCTCCAAGGGGACACTACAATCTGAGATTACATACCTAGGTTTGGAGCATCTTTGACAATAAAAAATAGCGTTCTCATAAACAAGTGTCTAAATCCTTTTACCCACTTTTGATTGCAGTAAAATGAAATTTGAGAGATTCTTCTTCACAACAACATTTACACAAAACTAGGCAAATACTAACCTGGAATTTTCCTGTCACTTTGTCTGTAGCCACGTAGTGCCCAAACGTGTTGTCAATCCGCTTGAAAATTTGTTCATCCCTAAACTCCAACGGTAGTCCCGACAACCTGAACCACACCAGTGCAGTTTTATTGAGATCAGCATTAGGCCAAACCCTAGTTTCCACCTGCATAGGGAATTCCTATATGCCCAGGAGCCATCTATAATAGAAGCCAGATCCTCCTTAACAATGAACTTGAATAAAAACAGGGCTCTAGCCATAGCACTCAAAGTCACACCCCCCTTCAATTTCCATCTTTCCATTACCCATCTTCTTACCATATCAATTGATGGCCTAAGGGAAAATTTCCCAACTAGCGTATTGTTCATTGAGGATACGATATGATCAACTACTAAGTATGGGAGTCTAATCTCAGTTCCCTTAGTTTCCATGTATTTCGATACAACATTTTGGTCCATAAGTTCTTGGTTCCCATGAACTAGCACATCCTTCCGCTTATTCAATGCGTCTTCAGTGCCAGCAGGGGGTGGATCCACTGACCCAGTTTGGACACCCAAAAACTCCCTAGTAATGTCCACCATGACGTTCTTACTAGGGGGAGGGTCCGCAAGTGGAGGGGCATGGCTCCCTCCATCAATAGCCATCATGAATGAACCAGAAATTTGAAATTCACTAGGTGGGAAGTTGCATAGCCATTATCATGTATTACTATGATTGTGCGTTACCAAGAGGTTATTAATTAGTCTAATGAGCTTTTGTTTTTCTTATTCTTGACTCCTCTACTTTGAAATAGATACATTTTGGTTTTGAATCTGAGTTTTAATAAATTATTTATGAATGGAAGAGAATAATTAAATATTACTTATAATAGTCATAGATCCAATTTAATTATAAAAATATTAAAGTTGTAAAATAAGGTTGTGACACCACCGCAGCATAGTGGCACAAGGCAGATTTGAAATTCATGCTGTTATCCAAGAAGCCAAGGATACATGAGAAGATGGCAAGGCAGTGGTTCAAAGATAGCAGTTACACAGTTTGGAAGAGTTTTGTGTGAAGGCAAGGCTTTGACAGTCTAAGAACATAGCATCCGTCCATAAATCCTAAAACTTAAATACTTAAGTGTTCAACATTCGAGGCAATACTATGATGCTTATGGACAGTAGTATGCCTTCAAGCTAAGGTATTCCATGCATAAGAGGACAACCAAGTTGAAGCAAAAAACAAATACAGAGAAGGAAGATCTTTATCATGAAAAAATAGTCCATAAAACCCATAGAGACAAAATGCATAAATGAGAAGTCCTATTAAGAGTTTTGATTGGACAAAGGGTAGAGGTCTAGAAAAGACAGTGAGAAGGGTCAAAGGAGATCATGGATAGTCAAAATGCAAAAGGGACAGTCCAAGCATCATGTCAAGGATGAAAGTCCCATTCTTACTGGTGAAGGCTAAGCTGTTAACAGGACAAAACAAGTAAACAACAGTCATTATTGACGCAGTCCACACATGTACAAGCATAATACATCAATGCCAAATAACAAAGTGCAAAGTGTAAAAATCCAGTGATGTTCTTTCATTTTCATTATGAGAAGCATTTTTGGTCATTCAGTTTTGAGATCACAGTTTCGAAGATGGCAGTCCCTATAGAAGCCACGATTAAGACAACATGTTTCCTATCCAAAGCTCCTAGAATGTATTCAATGAAAATTCAAAAAGGGTATTGAAGATATAGTGTGACAGTCAAAACAAGGCTGGGAAGATTACAAAGTATAGTAGCAAACTTCTTGATGAGCGAACTGAGATGTGATAGTCTAAGTGAAATAGGTATGGTGGAATTTTAGAGAAAGATAAATGTGACAGTTGCAGTAAAAGAAAAATGGTAGATAGAAGCATAAGAAGGCATGGTTGACAAGATAGGGAGGTCAGTTTGAAAGATTAAGATAGTCCTTGCACAATTTGACAGAGAATATGGTAAGGGACAGCTATGAAGACAATCTAAGTAGCAAAACCATGTTGAGAAAGAAGACAAGTATGATAGTATGCCAAATGGATTGCACATGGTTTTCTGACAAAGCTTTCAAAGATGAAAAAATGAAGGTCTAAGGGTAGATTGTAACATGAATAAAGGGAATGGTCCTTAGTGCAGCAAAATGATAGAACAAAAATGACAGAAAACATGAAATGATAATAGAAGGTTGTGCAATGTTATGAGATATTGTCAAACACAAAAGGTCTTGATATTGCTTGATTAAAGAAGTCATATGATTATCATGAGAAAGAGAAGAGCTAGTCTTGTGTCACTACATCAGAAAAGAGATATTGTTGCATGCAAAGCCAAAATGCAAAATGACAGTTTAAGCAAAGAATGTTGAAGATTCAATGAAGATAAATAGGACTATCATAGACTAGTGAGTCAATGGAAATTTCAAAGTCTAAGCAATAGATCATGCAAGCTTCAAGAAGCATTTATAAGATTGACAAGAAGAGACATTGAGGCTGCTAAATGAAATAAGACACAGGGACAATGGTAGCAATCACAGTGTGCTAAAAGTGTCACATGGTTGAGAAAAATGACTGAGGATGACAAACAATATAAGGCAGTCCAAGGCAAGAACCTCAGGCATGAGATGGATAAGGAATGATCATCAAGATGACAATCTACAAACCAGAACTAAGACAAGTCAGGTGTAAGTATGGCAAAAAAGTGTGACTAAATGCTCATGATCAGTGACAAGACAGTTAAAAGGAAATCCAGAGATCCTACAGTCCTAAATACACTCATAAGAGCAGTATATGACAGGGGTTATGAAGCAGGAAGATAGTGTTCATGAACCAATTAAGAGTGCTATCTATAATACTAATTCAGTCATTATTTGACAGTAAGTTGTCTTAAGGGTATCAATACATGATAGCCATGCATGAAAGTATCACAATCATAGTGATTTGAAAACCTCAAATCCAAGTATGTTGATTTTAAGAAGAAGAAATTAGAGTTGTCAAGGGTATTGAAAGAAAAACATGGCAGTGAGAAAGAAAGAGGGTTCAACATGGTCACAAAGTGGGTCCTAAAAAATAGGGCAGTTTGATATTGAAGATGAAAGCATGTTCCTATTTGTGTGCAAGAGCAGCTTAGTGGATAAAGAAGTATTTTGTAGCAGTTAAAAACACATGTACAGCAGTTCACAAGTCCTCTAAGAATCTAGGGAGCAGTCACAGCAGTTGCAAACATTTAGCAGGGTGAATTGGGGTAGTTTGAAGCATTTTGAGAGTATTCATAACAGCATTGAAGACTTTTCCAGCTATGTAGGTGTCATTTGACCAATCATCCACCTATCTAGGGGAATAGAGAAATAATTTGGAGAGTTCAATGGGTTCTTGGATCAGATTTAGAAACTTTTTCAGTTGACAAGGCCAAATGCAAACAAATCACTCATTCCTCAATGTCACCTTGGAGCATTTAAAATAGTCAAAACAAGAAAGGTTGCTTTCTAGTGCTAAAGTGCAAGTCAAATGATCAGCATGAGGGGTAATAGTTATGAGATACCTTTAATGCACACCTAGGTTTCTCTCCCACCTGAGGGAAGGCAATATAGTGACTCTTAGAACTCATTTTGAAGGTAGTTCTTTGTAATTTCCCCATTTTTTCATGAGCATCAGAGTTGAGGGATTAGCCTATTATTCTATCCCTCGTAGGCTAATGAGGTTGGTTAGAGGGTCCTTTGAAGGATGCATCTTCTTCAGTGGCCAGAGTTTTGCAGGTTTGGCTTTCGTTTGAGGTCTCCAGGACTCCGTATGCAGTAATTGCTATTTATAGTAAGTCTTGAGGAGGTTAGTGTGGGACCCCTGCTATTTTTAGAAATGGGGTATGGTCGTATGCAGCTTGACCATGTCAGCTTCCAGTTCAAACGACGTGCAAGAGATGATGAGTAATAAGGGAGATATTAATATTTATTTGGTTAAAATAAATATTAATAGTTTTGAGCTTATATTGTAAAGTTATAATATAATTTTATATTATAACTTAAGTCACTTAATGAAGGGTCAATTTATATGGGGCCAAGTGAACAATTAATTTTTAAAAGAATTATTTGTGCACCAACTATAGAATTTTAAGTGAAAAGAATTAAAAGTGGGAATTTAACTTTTATCCCACATTGGCCAAGAAAGTGTTTGAGCT
>MU226995.1:492914-511232 GCA_018584345.1 Thuja plicata
TATGATACATGAAAAGACATTTGTATATTACATTCAGTTTGAATGTACAATGTAATTGATCAATCATAAATTTGAAATTCTGGAATGTGATCAATACTTAGAGTACAATGGTAATATTTCAAAATCAATGTAATAATGAAATGTAAATTATCAATACCTAAAAGGTAATATCAGATGGACACCTAAAAAATCTAATCTTTTTTTTTTGGTGTTTGTCCTTTTGTATGTTGTGATTTTTTGAGTAACAATTATATCAACACATTCAACAAGATCTCGCAGGATCCAACCTTATCCATCTACCCTATAGATAAGTGGAAGAAACCAGATCTAAACTTGTGCTCGCAAGCCACCAAGCAATCTGCAATCTCTGAGTACCCACTTACAACTATCTGCAACAACTTACAATCTTTCAGCTTATCAACTTACTCTGCTATCCTCTATCTATCTTCCCATCATTTCTTGTCTGTCATTTCCCTCTAAACATCAACCTAGACTCTCTTTTATACACACTTGCCACAATTTGGATTATAAACAATAATTAAATGTCATTTGGCCATTACAATCCTCAATGAACAAATATTAAATGTACCATTCAGCTGCAATTAATAACAAATATATAGGAAAATACATCAACCTACATTTAGGTCCACACAAGATCCAATGCAACAAATCTGCATGCCTCAGAACTTAGCACAATCCCAATGACCCCCCAAATCATGGATGCAATCTCCAATGTCCGCCCAATCCATAAACACAAGTCAGTGAGCCCCAACAACCCGTCGGTAAACAAGCACACCGAGAGCTAGACCACTCGATGAAAGACACAACCGAGTAGAACTCCACCGAATAGACACCACCGAGTAATATGCTACCAAGCAAGACACCTCCGAGCTACACACACTGATCAACTACCACTGAGAAGTGTAACTCAAGCATAATATCACCAAAAATAGCAACACCGAGCACCACCAAGTCCAGTCATGTCCAACAGTGAAGCAATACATATTCCAACCGAGAACTACCACCAAAGTGACCGAGCACCTTAGTTCTCATCCAAGTGAACTACTAAAATATAAATCAAACCAAAACATGTTTTTGGTGACACAGGATTGTCAACTACCCTAGGATGATCCTACATCAGACACCCTAGGTGCAAAAAGATGTGCTCAGCAGCTGGATGAACATCTTTTGGGATTCAACACATAGATCTCAATCTGGTTCTTGATATACATATCTTCCGAGTCCTCAACCGACACACTCTTCCCTCGGTTCTTCTTCTGCTTCCTTTTACCACTAGTACTTGTTGATTCACCTTTACATCTCTGCACACTTATGTCTGCACCATCAACTGTAACCATTTCAGATTTGCTACAAATGCTCAAGTTCCTCTTACCGAGCTCAACATCCTTCAAAGGAATCAAAATAGACTTCTGCCCATCCTTCAGTATAGTAAAGGAATTTCTTTTACAGTTATGAATAGCCTCTCTATCATACTGCCAAGGTCTACCTAGTAAAATATGACAAGAAATCATCTCCACAATATAACATAATACTTCATCTTTATAGGTACTTGTTGACAGGACTTTGTGATCGGGTCTGCCAACAAATGTAAGTTGTCACCCGGTACCAGGGTACTGACCAAATCTGCCTGTAAAGGTTGTCCAGGGAAATGAGATTCCCTAGGCCTCCAAGCACATGAGAGTCGAATCTTGACAGTGTGGGGCTTGGTTGGGAGATGTGACTATTTTTTGAGGGGGATAGCTGGTTATCTTCAACTCATCAACTCTGGGGATTCAAGTAAATAGGGTTTCTCCAAGCGTACATTCACTTAGCAAATAAACTTAAAAAATGATACTGCAGAGTTAGAAGTATTTCATCTACCTATAGTTATGCTAAATATTCAAAACATCAACAATGCTCTAACAAACTACACTAAATACCAAAGAAATACACAACCATCAGTTCATATTTTATCAGTAGCAAAAGGGTCGTTAATCTACTTTAAGCATTAGAGCAAAGGACATGAAGAACACAAAGCATAAAATACCATTAACCCAGAAGACAGAGTGCCAACAACATCATTGAGAGAACCCTTCCTTCTTCATTAACATCTTTCCAGCAAGCACTGGTGCATGGTACAATGGTAACTCCCAGGGGGCATTTAACTACTGAAAGCTTAAAACTATGGAGCATTGAGCTCTGCACTAAGAAATGAGAAAAACCCGCTTTGCTATTAACTATGGACTGAAAAATCATCAATTTTGCCGACCCTTTGAATGAGGTCAGACTTATTAGTTATACACATCTTCTGACCTAAACCTAACCCTAACTTATTTTATACTTTATAATAAAATACATTATCCGGTGGCTGGTACTACCTGCACCATGCTACAAAAGACCTTGAGATGAAAAAGGCCTGACATGTCAGAAGAATAAGACAAGAAAGATAGAGTGGAAGAATCGGCCTCGAGAAGAGAGCTGGGAGGAGCAAGAATAAATCTGATCCCCTGGGGATCGAGGCTACATGCCTCATAAATAGGAAAGTGGTGCCCTGTCTCCGATGTGCCAGGTTTAACATTAAAATGATGCCTTAGGAAGACCATCTGTCAGAAACTTCCCATCGAGCTGACGTGCCTTGTTGCAGTTTCCCATATTTTGACAACTTTTATTACTGTCCTGATAGTGACCGATCGACATTGGGAACTGAGACACGGGTCACCTGAAGAATTCAAAAATGTTGAATCCGGGACTCCGGGATCCAGGAACTTGTGTTCCAAAAGAATAAAGAATACAAAATATGGTGTTGGTTGGAATCTCTAGAATCCGGAGAACTTTATAACTTCATGATTTTTCCCAAGCTTCCATCACTTGGCTTAGGCCTTCCTTGTCTACGATTCAGATGTTTTCCCACCGGCTGTGGATAGCCTTGAACACTTCCTCAACTTCTCTGGCCCCATTCTGAAATTCGTCCACCATTTTGATGGCATCATGTGACCGAATCATGGTCTTTGACAATCTAGACAACCGACCCTAGTCAAAATCTCCACCTGGTGGATACAGGGAATCCATCTACTTGTCAAACTTGCTGAGGACATGGTCCTCCAGGGTACATGTTACAGTGGTGAAGGGATCAACTTGTGATACTCCAACCATGAATGTTTTGAATAAACCCAAGGGATATTGGGCAGCTGTCAACTTCTCTTTTACGGTCTTAACTAGTTCCTTACAAACCTCAATTTTGAGGGCAAGTCTGGAGTACTGGACCTGGAGGGAATCATATGATTCCTCTAACAAAATACTAGACTCTATGGAAACCTCCTCACCTAGGGTGCGGATCTCCTCCAACCCAGTTTTCCACTTCTCATATTTTTCCAAGTCTAGCTCCCATACATGAGCGGAGCTTCTCGTGTGGCTGAGGACGAGATCCACCCTGTAAAATTTTGGGAGGGACGCCGCCAAAAATTCTCTCATAGCTGTTATTTTCTCGGCTGCCCACCCATCCACTGCTTGTGCCTTCTTCTACTTTATGCGTAGTGAGTCCATATCGCCCAGTGCAAGCAGCATTCTAGGAGAGGGGGTCTCAGGGTGGACTTCAGCTAAAGGTTGTGTTAATTCTACCACTAGCATGAGGAGATTGGCATTTTTTCTCTTTCCTCTTGCAACTTCTGGCCCTATTTTTCATACCGAGCCTCTATCACCCTAGTAGCCTCCTTTAGCAAGTCTAATTCTCCTTTCTTGCCTCTTTTCCCCAATTCTACCTCTATTATACTGTAGTCTTCAGGCCTTGCAGTCGCTACATCTGTATTTGCTGGGGGTGTCACGATAACCATAATAGTGCTGCCTATTGGGTTGGTCCAAAGAGTATGGACCACCTGCACCTTTTTTTGGGTGCTCTTCACCTCGGCATTCCTAGCCATCATCTCGGCCAATGATAGTGGAGCACTTGTAGTCACTACTGGGGCTTTCCTTTTCTTAGTTTCTACCAGCCATTGGGGTAGCTGGGGCGGCCTTGCTACCAATAATTGTTCATTGGGATCCATTTCAGAATCCTATGGCGCATTTTTGGAGTCTACATTATCCTCGGGCTCTTCTTCCTGCTCCTATTCTGGTTCCTTCTGTTCTTGTTCTTTTCTTGCTTCTTGGTCTCCAAGACCTTCCATATTTTCTGCCATACTAGCGTTCTCTGCAAAATCACTCAGGATATTTTTCTCGGTCTTAGTTTCTGTATTTTCAGGGACTTCATCTTCCCTAGTGGTACCGACAGCTTCTTCATTTTCCTCCTCCAGGACCTCTTGGTCCATTGGATGCTGCTGTTCTTGGGCTTTACTAGCCTCATCTCCTACAATATTTTCTTCCTCCATTGGGACATCTTCCAAAGGTGGGTGAGGTCGTTGGCCAAAGTTTAGTAAGGCGGCAGCTGTTACGACCTCACCGAAAGTGCTTTAGGGCACTTGGTCACCCAAAGTCTCCAAAGGCGCCTGGAGCTCGATGGTTGGAGGTGCGGTTGTTCCCTGGGGTCCGGGTTCTCCTTCCATCAGGGGCTAATCCGTAGGCTACCTTGGTAAATCCATGGTCTTTTGGACTAGTAATTCTTCCTGTTTAGGCTCAGTATTTCCCTCCCAAGCCTCCTGCTCTAATATATCCTTTTCCATGGGTATTTCTTCTTTTGTAGGGGCCTCTTTATCTTGAGCTTTGATTTCCTTCACTACAGTATTAACGCCCTATCAGATCTCTAGAAGCTCCTTTGCTGAGAAGGTATCATAAAAATCATCATGTGGTAGGGAGGAGTCTAAGATATCCTCAAGTTCAGGAGAATCTGAACTTACATCCACCGGGGGCTTCTCGGGCATACCAAGGGCGGTGCTTGGTACGGGGGTCACAAATATTTTCTTTTTCCTAGTGAGAGAAGCCCCAGTATCTAGAATACTGGAAGACTCTGCCTCAATGAAAGTATGCTTATTCATCATTGCTGCCAATGAGGGGGGTCCCGTTGGGAAAGTAAATGCCATTGGGGTGATTGGGAGACCGACAGCCACCTGCATGCTGATTTGTTGGCTAGCCAATTTTGCCGACTCTATCTGCCGACTCCATTTGATCATGTAACTTGGCCATTAAGAATGTGGGAATCTAAGGAGGTGCCTGGGGCACTGGGGATCCCTCTTTTTCTTTTCCTTTATTTTTACTTGCTTCAACGGGCACGGTGGATGAAGAAGATCTGGCACCGGTTGAAGGAGTGGTCTTCTTGACTGCTGCTTTCTTTTGGGTGCTTTTTGGGCACACCTAGGAAAAGTACCCATGACTTGCTTCAAGGATGGGGTGGCATACCCCCTTAATTGTTAAATCCTCTGGAGTGGCCCAATCCACTGGAGGGAGGTCTAAGTTGTCTAACCCCTGTCCCTTGTATTCTGGGTCCTCCAGCGGCCCGCCATCTTTGAAACCCTTTGGGAAAGTCTAAATTTCTAGTGCTTCCATGACCCCTTTGCTCATTTGTGTATATTGTCGGGCCCTGAGATCAAAGATATCTTGGAAATATTCCCTGAAGTCTTCAATATCATCTTCATGCGAGGGGATTTCCTAGGTAGTGCGGTGACAATCTTGCCACAGGGATCATAGTTTCTCCGGGCATGATTGAATTCAACTAGCCCCAACCCTTTTAACTCATTATCTGCCTCCTGGGCTGCGACGAGGCTGCATATGTAATCCTCGCAAGAAAAGGGGAATGGGATGTTTATGACCTTCTTCAATGTGAAGAAGGCATGCAGATCCATCATCTTCCTGCAGAACTCTAAAAGAATAATCCTATCCCCGCAATACTGGGAAGGAGGTAGGAATTCCCATTGAAGCCTGTCACCCTGATGTAAGTGTGATGCCTAAATTGAATGAAATATCAGCCATAGGAATCGACCAGTGCAATTGACGCCTGTGAGAGGCGGTACCCAGAATCTTGGGTAAGTGCAAGAATATTGTGGTAAATGAAGGTGTCCTTTACCTGGCAAAAATTCTGGAAGCTGAGCTCCCACTGCAATTGGGGATAATGGTCCCAAGGTGTGACCTATCCTGGGCCATTCTCGAGTTCTCCGACTATTCCCAGGCCTTGAAAGGTCAGCCTTTGCTATGCCAATGCCCACAACACATATGAAGTCATGTAAAATTGTGAATGCTGGGCAATGGTCCTCATTTGTGTATCTACATGATTAGATATAATTTTTGCCTAGTTAAAGGTCCTGTTGTGTGTTGTTATGCAATATAAGAAGTAATACATCCACGCTGAGAATTCCCAGGTGTGGGGCCATCTGAAGATTTTGCACAAAAATATTATGACCACTTGAATGGGCTCCTTGAAATCCCTGTGGGGAATTTTGAATTTCACTCTCTTATAGTCTCAATTTGGAGACTTCAACTAGTGATTATTGAGGTGTTGTCGGGAAATGATTTTGGCTTCACCGAATTCCTTTAGTGAGCTAGCCCTGGTGATTACTATGGACCCTTTGAATTATGGAATTCCCAACCCAGAAGCAAAGGTGGGAGTGTCTAATGTGATGATGGTGGTGGGATATTGCAGCGGCTGGGGATCTGGGAGAAAAATTGAATGAGTGGTAGCATTATACAATGCCGCTAGCTGCCAGATTAGTTTGGGTGTTTGCACCGCACATGGAAAGTTTGCAGCCTTGATGATGCTGGAGGTAGCTAGGTAAGTGGCGATCTTATCCCCTTGTTCCTTCAACCTGTATATGGTCTGGATTAGACCCTGTAATTTGGCCCAAGTCCTGGGGTCTGGATCTGTTATTTCTTGAACTCTGGAGTCTATCTTAGACCCCGCAACACCTCCATCTTTTGGATACTTGGAGGTCAGAGGAAACTTTGCCAAAATTCTTTCAATCTTTGATTTTGCGACTAGCCAGGTGGAGGTAGTTGGTAGTTCCAGACTATCTAGAGGTGCAAAATCATCAGACATTTTGAATTAACTTATTAGCAACCTGCAAGACTGAAAAAATGTCAGGACATATATAAACATGAAATAAAAATCTGGGAGATTCTTCATCGGCCTGCACCTGCCAAACAAATGTTAGTACATACATCAAAAGTTCTAGAGTATCTAAAAATGAACATGGCTTAAGCATTCCAGAGTGTGCGAACACGGTGACAAGGAAAAGTAGGAGACAAGATCCCGCTAGGAGTCCAGAGTCTGGATGAACTAGTCATTGCTGATGTGACTGGCAATGAGATGTACTTTGGCTGATGCGCATTGGCACTTGGTAAGATGACAGGTGGCGTAAAGATGGTTATGGAATTGATTAGGACAAGTGGGCTGACACGGGGAAAAATTGAATGCCAGATTGGACACATTTTAAATTCCATACGTGGGAAATTAATCCTGCCATCAATGTGATGAGACAAAGGAGAGAGAAATCTGCCATGGTTTGAACTAGCAAGGTGCCAAGTTCAAGCCGTAGCGACTCCGTCTTGACGAGCTCTGTCTTGTCGAGTAAAAATACATGATAGAGCATGAAGAGCTCACAATCTCTATGGGATATACACAACATATCTACATAATATACATAAAATATAGGAGGGTTGAGGGCCAAAGCATATACACACACAAAATATAGAAAATATACATGAATATACACCAATATACATCAAAAATAGAATGCAGAGTAGCTACCCTAAAACAAAAAATAGAATGTACATAGATATACATTATCATACAGCTGCACAAAGGGTGGACAACCCTCTAGTAGAGCCGATCCACCAACGGGTGGTAGACCAAATGATAGAAAACAAAAAAATAGAACGAAACAAAAACCAAAATGAAAACAAATAAACCAACACGAAACCAAACCAAACAAAAATGAAGGGCAAGAACCAGAGAAACCAACCTGTGAATCCAAAGAATGGTGAAGGGAAGAGGCACTAAGACCGCTCTGCAATAGCTTTGACTTCCAATGCTCACGAACAAATGTCGAAGATCGACACGCCATTATCCACTAAGCTCAGAGAAATTCACACTCAAAAGCACTCAAATCGCCAAAGAATCGCTCTGAACTCTAAGTGTTTTTAATCATGGTAACTGTGAAAATGACATGTAAATCTTATTTATACCCAAGGTAAAAAGAAAGGTACCCTCTCTTTGTGAACTTCAGAATAGGGGAACATTCAGACTTTGGGCCCGGGGATTCCAAATGACCATGTCTTCTTACGATAAGGAGACATTGTGGCAAAAAATCCCAGAGTCTGGAATCCGACTGCTGGAAGGAAAATGACCAACTCTAGGACCGGGTCTCAGAGACACAAATGACAAAAATGAAACAAAACAAACCCTCCAGGAAGAAAAACCTGAAGAAGAAAACAAAAGAAACAAAGGCAAAGAAACAAGGCAAGAGCCAAAACCAAAAAAGGGGGACCCAACATTTTTCACACAAAATGTAGGGATGGGTATGCAGGGCATAACAAATGGAAACTATTTGGGATGAATGCCTTTGTGCATTTGAGAACCATAGAATCTCTGGTTAGCAAAATTGTGACCAATCGTTACTCGGAGCATCTTGGTTGCAAGGCGTGAAACGTCTAAGAAAATCCAGCCATACGCGATTCAATCCATGGTCTTTTATCAGTTGTGAAGTGTGTGCTTTGGAAGGAAATCAAGCTGATAACCTCTGGGAGAAGCAGATAAGACACACTAAGTATATCAACCCAAAGTCGTCAAATTTTCTCATTTCTCCTGGATACCAAAGTTTCATCCCATCTTTTCTTTGTTATTTTTTCCTCTTCTGGGTGGGAGGGTGGTACTTATTTCACCATTAAGCTTAAGCTTAGCTAAATTCAATGGTGGTACTTATTTCACCCTTCCACCCACCTTAATTTTCTGAATGGGGAAGAAAAACTCTAGACCCGAAAAGAATCTTTAAAATTTTAGACTTGGATCAACCAACCAATGCGACTGATCTATTCTCGGTGTGTCTGATTACTTGTTCCTTTAAATTTTTTGATTTAACTGATTACTGGACTTCCAGGGAGAAATCCGATGAAGACTACTCATAAATTTTCTACCCAACTCGCAAAATGACTCTGGAGACCAGACCAATTCCACCATGCTAACAATAGATTCTAAGTTCACCGACATGCCAAAGGGTACCATCCCGGAGACTAGATGTTATGCAAAGCGTACCAGCCTACAAAAGGGGAGCAAAACATTAGAAACCTGGAAAAGAAAATAAAATCAATAGAAGGCAAAGAAAACAAAAGAAAGGGGGTGGTCCCAGAGGATGGCCAACCAAACTATTTACAAAACAAGGCATCCCAAACGGGGACACCAAGAAATGAAAATTTACAAGCAAGAAGATTTACATATAATACAACTCTGAACAAACTTGCCTTATTCGAAGTAATGTTTGAGAAAATTTCCATTGACGGGCAATGGGATAGGTTCTCCAGTCATGGTACTAAGGTGATATGTATTTGCCCTGAATATCTCTAAGATCAAGTATGGTCCAAGCCAAAGCCATTGGAATTTGGTGTGCTTTCCTTTCTTTTCCCAAGCTTTATCCCATAAAAGAACCAAGTCTAAAATTTGAAAGGCTTTGTATTGGGCTCTTCAGTCAAACCATCATTTTACCACTGCTTGGTGATGCATGAAATGTTCAAGGGTTGTGTCTCATTATTCTTCCATCTGTACCAGATTCAGGAGTCAAACCTCCACGATGTTGTCTCGATTGTCAAATTCTTGCATGAATTGCAAAACTAGGATCTGTAAGTTAATTGGGAGCACTGGGTTCTGGCCGTAAACCAGATGGAATGGGGATGTTCCTAGGGTGGCCTTAATTTGAATGTGATCCACCCAGAGGGAAAATCTCAGCTTTTGGTGCCAATCCCAGGGATTCTGTTCTAATAGGTGTTTGATCACTTCAAACAAATTTTTGTTAGTTGATTCAACAACACCATTCCCCTGGGGGTAATAGTTGCTGGAGAACTTCAGAGTGATCTTCCAGTCATAGGTCCACTCAAGTAATCATACCAAAGAAAACACCAGACCATTGTCACACACTATAGTGAAGGGCATTTTGAATCTTGTGATGATGTTTTCTTCCAGGAATTTGATAACCACGTCTGTTGTGTTATTTTTGCAAGGTATGGCTTCAGACCACCGGGTGCAGTAATCAGTTGTAGTTAGGATGTATTAGTGGTTGGAAGATGATTTGTGATTGATTTCCCTAATAAAATCAAATGCCCATTGGGCAAAAGGCCTAGCTTCAAAAACTGGCTGCAAAGGCATAGCCGGGTTACGCTCATGGTGTGCCGCAGTTTGGCAAGTATGACACTTCCGAACGTGAGTGTAGACATCATTAAAGATATAGGGCCAATAATATCCAGCCTGAAGAATCTGATGGGTGATGGTGTTAGCTGAGCCATGCCCAGTCCCAAACTACCCGTGGAATTATTTAATTATTTTTGCAGCTTGGTCCCTATCGATGCACCGAAGGTACACTCCCTCATAATTCCTGCGGTAGAGCATGGAGTTTTTGATCATAAATTGGGTGCTTTTCATTTTTAGGGCATTTCATTTGTTGGGAGGCAACCCTTTTGGACATCTTTTATTTAACAACAAGTGCACCAAATCTGTGTACCACGGGTCTCAAGTGATAGACTCCACTATGTATGTTTGACATTCTATGTGGGGAGTCTCTTCTGCCATTGTTCGACTTAGTCCCTGGCCTTAGACTATCTTCATGGGTTGCATTTCTAAATTGTATTCCTAGAGGATGGCCATCCATTTCCCCCATCTTTCACCCAATTCACTCTACATCAGCAGGGATTTTACAGCCTGGTCTGGGATGATAGCATGCACCTTGCTCCGGAGAATGTAATGCCAAAATTTCTTCATGGCGCGAACAAGAGCAAAGGATTTATTTTCCAATGATGAATACTAGACCTCAATGTTTTTTAAGGGGGAGCTCATAAAATCTATTGGTCATTCTTCCCCTTTGACCTTTTGGGTCAATACTGTCACGGCAGAATGCGACGAAGCAAAGGAGTAAATGTAAAATGGGAGGGACTAGTCCGGACTTGCCAAGACTAGTGCCTCTATTATTGTCTATTTAATCTAGGTGAACGCCCACTTTTCTTCAGGAATCCACTCAATTTTGGTATCTTTTTTCATCATCTCGTTGAGTGGCTTCATCATTTTGGCGAATCCAGTGATGAACCACCGGACAAAGTTGATCTTTCCAAAGAAAGATCACATCTCTTTCTTGCTGCCAGGAATTTGCAGGTTTAATAGTGCTTCAAATCTCTTTGGGTCAATGGATATACCCTTCTTGGAGACAATATGCCTGAGCAACTTTCCTTTAGTGACCCTGAATATGCACTTCTTGGGGTTGAGGGATATTCCATACCGGCAACATCTCTCACAAATCTGGGTGAGGTGGGTGGCATGGTCACGCCTGTCCCGAGAAAAGATGGTCAGATCATCCATGTAGATGATTATGCACTGGTTCATAACGCCCTTGAACATAATGTCCATGGCCTTCTGAAATTTAGCCCCTGCGTTAATCAAGCCAAAGGGCATCCTTCGATATACAAACATTCCCCACTTGGTGGTGAACATTATTTTGTCTCTATCTTCATATTTAACCATGACTTGGTTATAGCCAGAGTACCCATCCAAGAAAGACATCATTTGGGATCCATTCACTATCTACAACACCTCATCCAATGAGGGGAGAGGGTGATTATCTTTCTTGGAGGCTCTATTAAAATTTTAGAAATCCACTCAAAGATGAATTTCACCGCTCTTATTTCTCACAGGGACTAAATTGGCAACCCATGTAGTATGCCGGATTGGAAAGATTATTTGGGTCGACAATATTTTTTCCACCTCCTGATGAATCAAAGGCTCGATCAATAGGTTAATGGGTTTTTTCTTTTGCCGAAAAGGCTTAGCATCAGGTTTGAGTGGGATGGTATGAGTCATGATGGATGTGTCATATGTCTTCAAATCCTCATATCCCCACATGATTACGTCTATGTATTCTTAGAGAAATGCGAGAATCTTCTCCTTCTCCTTAGGGCTATAGGAGGTGCCGATGTGTATCATTTTATCTTTACTGGACTGGCCAATGTTCACTTTCTCAAATTTTCCTCCCTCAGAGGAGGATGATATCTTTTCCCAGCCCCGAGGGTCTAAGTCAAAGATTCGGTCAAGTGTGACCATCCCCTTCGGGATGGTGTTGGTTGGTAGGTCCATGATCCCATCATCTTCATCACCCTGTCTAGTGTCATCGTGCTCTCATTCCTCCATAATCTGGTCTTCAAAGACACCAACATTGGCCATAAAGGCTAAGATATGCTGATTGTCCTCAAAAACCTAAAAGTGGGTGACATTATCTAGAATAGATGGGGTGGGGATCATCTCAACAGGAAATCTCTAGAGTTGTGAGCCGACCATGGGCTCAAGTGTGTTGGCAGAAACAACAAGGGCATCTAGAAAATAATTGTGCCACCGGGGAATGAGATCAATGCCAAAGGCATCGAAATCTTCAATAAGGCTCCATGCCCGATTGTGGTATGCGGCTAGCCTCTTATCATGACACGTGTACTGACTCCAAACTTGTTTGACAATAAACTCTGAATCACCCAAGGCCCGGAGGTGAGTGATTCCTTTCCTTAATGCAAATAGGAGTCCAAAGACCAAAGCCTCATACTCTGTGACATTGTTTTTGCAGTTGAACTACAGCCTGTAGGATGCGAGGAAGGATTTCCCCACAGGTTGATTAATTCTACTCTGGCCCCACAGCCCTGTTTGGATCAGGACCCATCGAACTTTAAGGGTCCACAAATCATTGTTTGTTGTCTGGGGCTGGGAAGATGGAGTAGTCTTTGGATTATTTTTGGGATGCTTGGGAGGAGTTTCCTCTCACGCTGATGGTATGTGGTTGAGGTTTAACTCCGAAGGGATTTGGGATTGATATCCCCGGATAAATGGCATCGAAGAAGTGTTTCTAGTAGGAATACTGGGCTCCGGGGGTCTAGCTATGTGTTCTTTGTTTTGGAGGGCGTTAATGTGCCAGGTAGCTATAGAAAGACACAACTCACATTCTAGTTCTGAGTGCTTCTGGTAATGTACCCGGCACCAAGTGTTGGACAAGAGTGTGGCAGGGGTCATTGTAGCACCCTGAGAGTTAACCTCAACCCTTAATTTTTCTTCTAGGTCCTGGGTTCTATGCAGAACTATGGGATCTTCCTCGAGGGTGAAATTAAACATTAAGATTTCAAGGGGTTGGTACACCCCTAGGGAAGTCTCAGAGAAGAAGACCTTGTTAACCCTCCTGACTTCGATGAGGGCCTGTTTCATCCAGGGCTCAATTTCTACTCAGATCTTGTTTGATTCTCCTTCCCAGGGGAGCCATAAGTGGGAGAAGTTAGTCAAAAAGTATCTGTTCAGGGACTTAGACTAATTTTGAATTAATAACATCCCATAAGTCTCTGGGATGTCCACCACTTGGATGTCGATTATGCTAGCTATTTTGGGGTCCTGGATGAGTTGTATCCAGACATTCTTTAATTCACCCACCATTTTTACAGTAGTTTTATCCAGTTGGATTACTACACCGTTAGATGGGGTGGGTCTGAATCCAAGGTTCTGGCATATGGATAGGGGCATGATGTTTCCTAAAGCCCCAGAATCTACTAGGAAGTTGTGTATTTTTTTCCTTGTATGTTCAGGCCTAGTAGGAATGGAGGGTCTTCATTATTTCCCTAGAAGATGGCTGCATTGACGTCCTCAAAAGAGACAGTCTTGGGTGGGCGGCTAACAGCTTTCGGGTTTCCCAAGAGCTTTAGAAGAGACTTCTTCTTCTTGGGACAGTTTAGTAAAACCTCCATCAAGGTCATGGAAGTGGTGGTTTGTTCTAGTGCCTTCATGATGTCAAACCTTACTCCTGGGAATTGGTGGCTTCCCTCAGCTGGGTCCTTTACTTAGCTAGAGCTAGAACCTTTTGGGGGGACAAGCCAGTCGGTTGTATTGTGCCAGGGAGGAGTATCCTTGGGAGGTGTCAGCATGTAAACTAGTCCTTTACCAACCTAACTTTGAGTGTTGTAAGGGGACCGTGGGTTGGTGAAGGCATTGGCCTCAAAGGCCAGAATCAATTTGTCAAAGAATCCCTACAGTTCAGATTCTTCTTTGTCTTCTCTGGCGAATCCAAAGAAGATGGTCTCATAGGTGAATGCACCGTGAGTTGGCTCTTGCATAGGAGGCTCTGGGGGAGTAGGATCAAACACTTGTTGTCTATCCAGCTGGGAAATCATGATGACCTTCTCCAGCGTGGCACAGTTTACCTCATTGTGAGAGCCTGTGTCATGCAATCTACACCAATTGGTCATAGGCTACAAGTCTACGACTGGCATGAAATGGGATGGTCCAACACCACTCTGATTGGTGTTTTGGTTTAGAGGCGGACCTCTGGTGTTTGCATTATTGTTCCATTGTTGTGGGTTGGGCCAAGGCCTGTTGTTGAAATTTCTTCCACCAACATTGTTGTTTCGTTGGCCAGGGAAAATATTCCCTCTCTGGGAATTAGAATTCTGGGGAGCATAAGACCCTACCTTTAGTTGACCCATGTCCATAGTCAGGGTGGACAACATTCACTGGAGGGATTCAACCTCGATGGTCAACTGAGTGTTTGTGTGACAATGTGACGGTTGTTGTTGTTGGTTCCTTAGGAAGGTAGTAGTGTTTGCCAGAGTTGAGGGCGGTAATCCTCCAGCCATAGATGACTAGAAGAAGGGCACTATGGATGGTTGTGTTTGTGGTTGTTGTGTCTACTGCGACTGGTTCCAAGGGAAAGATTCAAGACCCGGTATTGTCTGAGTCTATGATGGATATATGTACTAGTCCTACTAGTCTATTGGCGATGGCGGGGGAGTCATGGCCATCTCAGGGGCACCCATTTCCAGATTGGGGTTATATCCCTTGGTGTAAGGAGTTCCACTGGGGATCATGTTAAATGGTGTACTCTGCCCAATCCCGCCCAGGGATTTGTTGAGGTCGTGGGATAGTTCTAAGGCTAGGTTGTAAACTTTTTCCAAAGTATCACAGTCGCCCGGGATGGTAGTTCTCCAAAGCAGAGTGGCAACAAAGGGGTCCATCGCATTGAGATAGGTCTGAATATTCACTTTCGTGAATGGGATGAAGGGACCCATGCACCATTTTAGGGCATGTTGGAACCGGTGATTGAATTCTATAAGGGGATCATTTGGTTCCTTCCTAATGGAAATGAACTGGCTGTGGGACCAAGCTGGGTCCACATATACATGGAAGGCAGCCAAGAAGGCGTCCTCCATGTCCTGCCAAATTTTGATGGAGTTGGCAAGAAGGTTAAGGTACCAGTTTAGTTCACCCTATCCCAGGGACAAAGGGAACATCCAGGTCACAACATCTTCATGTTGGATCCAGTGTTAGTTCATGGCATCTTTGTATGCCTGCAAGTGTTCCTCTACGGTTCATGAGCCTAGGTGCTCATATCATGGACAAATCTTTTCTAAGTGCGAGGGTAAATCGTTGGTTGCACTTGGAAAAGTTCCCACAGGGGACCCAGTGTTTCCAAAATATGTAACCATTGGGGAAGTTAAATTCTATCTAGTTTGAACGCTGATTCTCAAGATTGTCTGGGAGGCTTGATTATTCTTTGGTATGCTAGATCCCCAAAAAATGGTGGTTGGTTTGACTTTTGGGGTCCATTTCTTTCGAGCAGGGAGATTGAGTTTGACAAACCTTCTGGGATTGGGGGCTGATCTAAGGACTCTTTCAAATCTCGCTAGGGAGAATGACCCAATTCCACTGAAGGCTTGACTCCTAAAACTATGGCTTGGGGAACCCTTAGGCGGTGTTAAATCTGAATCTTGAGAGGGGGACAAGTTCATGCCTTCCTTCTAGCGCTAGTTTCTATTGACAAGACTTTGTGACCGGGTCCACCAACAAATTTAAGTTGTCACTGAGTACCGGGGTATCGACCAACTCTGCCTGTAAAGGTTTTATGGGGAAATGAGATTCCCTCGGCCTCCAAGCACGTGAGAGTCGGGTCTCGACAGTGCAAGGCTCGGTTGGGAGATGTGACTATTTTTCGAGGGGGATAGCTGGTTATCTTTAACTCATCAACTCTGGGGATTCAAGTAAATAGGTTTTCTCCAAGCGTACATTCACTTAGCAAATAAGTTTAAAAAAATATACTGCAGAGTTAGAAGTATTTCATCTACCTATAGTTATGCTAAACATTCAAAACATCAATAATTCTCTAACACACTACACTAAATACCAAAGAAATACAAAACCATCAGTTCATATTTTATCAGTAGCAAAAGAAAGGAGGTCGTTAATCTACTTTAAGCATTAGAGCAAAGGACATGAAGAACACAAAGCATAAAATACCATTAACCTAGAAGACAGAGTGCCAACAACATCATTGAGAAAACCCTTCCTTCTTCATTAACATCTTTCCAGCAAGCACTTGTGCATGGTACAATGGTAACTCCCAGGGGGTATTTAACTACCGAAAGCTTAAAACTATGGAGCATTGAGCTCTGCCACTAAGAAATGAGAAAAACTTGCTTTTCTATTACCTATGGACTCCAAAATCATCAATTTTTCCAACCCTTTGAATGGGGTCAGACTTATTCTTTATACACATATTTTTACCTAAACCTAACCCTAACTTATTTTACACTTTACAATAAAATAGATTATTCAGTGGCCGGTACTACCTACACCATGCTACAATAGACCTTGAGATGAAAAATGCCTGACATGTCAGAAGAATAAGACAAGAAAGATGGAGTGGAAGAATTGGCCTCAAGAAGAGAGCCGGGAGGAGAAAGAAGAAATCTAATCCCCTGGGGATCGAGGATACATGCCTCATAAATGGGAAAGTGACACCCTGTCTCTGATGCGCCAGGTGTAACATTAAAATGACACCTTGGGAAGACCATCTGTCAGAAACCTCCCATCGAGCTAATGTGCCTTGTTGCAGTTACCCATCTTCTGACAAATTTTATTACTGTCCTGATAGTGACCGGTTGACATTGGGAATCGAGACACGGGTCACCTAAAGAATTCAAAAATGTGGGATCCAGGACTCCAGGATCTGGGAACTTGTGTTCCAAAAGAATAAAGAATACAAAATATGGTGTTGGTTGGATTCTCTGGAATCCAGAGAACTTTATTACTTCATGATTTTTCCCAAGCTTTCATCACTTGGCTTAGGCCTTCCTTGTCTATGCCCTAGATGTTTTCCCACTGGCTACGAACAGCCTCAAACACTTCCTCAACTTCTTTGGCCCTGTTCCAGAATTTGTCCACCATTTTGATGGCATCATGTGACCGAATCATGGTCTTTGACAATCTAAACAATTGGTCCTGGTCAAAATCTCCGCCCGGTGGATACATGGATTCCATCCACTCGTCAAACTTGCTGGGGACATGGTCCTCCAGGGTGCATGTTCTGGTGGTGAAGGGATTAACTTGTGATACCCCAACCATGAATATCTTGAATAAAGCCAAGGGATATTGGGCAGCTGTCAACTTCTCTTTTAAGGTCTTAACCAGTTCCTTGCAAACCTCAATTTTGAGGGCAAGTCTAGAGTACTGGACCTAGAGGGAATCATATGATTCCTCTCCCAAAATGCCAGACTCTATGGCAACCTCCTCACCTAGGGTGTGGATCTCCTCCAACCCGTCTTACCACTTATCATATTTTTCCAAGTCTAGCTCCTATACCTGAGCGGAGCTTCTCACATGGCTGAGGATGAGATCCACCCTGTAAAAGTCTGGGAGGGATGCCACCAAAAATTATCTCATAGCTGTTATTTTCTCAGCTACCCACCCGTCCACTGCTCGCACCTTCTTCTTCATTATGTGTAGTGAGTCCACATTGTCTGATGTCGAATGTGGACCTCTCGATTCAACACAAACACAACATAGTCTTTACTCAATCAAAGAATTCACAAAGACAAACATGGATTGTTTGCTCTGCAAATGTGATTGAAGTGACCTGTTGCCTCCTAATTAGGTGTGATTGCTGCAGTTTACCCTTAGAACGAGAGCCAACAACCTAAACATCTCTAATACGGAGGATTTTATAGTGCAAGTGTGTGAAGAAGAGCTATCAATTGTGAGAAATATGCATCTAGATATGAGAAAATGCTGCTATTCTACGAATTGAAACATGATTTAAGCTATGAAAGATGAATTGCAATTAGTCTAAATATGAGATGCAACTAGCTATGGAAGTAAAATGCAATTAAGCTAAGAGATTGAAATGCTTCTAG
>MU226995.1:528195-543085 GCA_018584345.1 Thuja plicata
TAATCATTTGAGATTTAGGAATTAAATGTAATTGTCAGATTTATGCAAATTTGGGTTTTCTGCATTTGAAACTCAGTCAATTAAAGTCAATTAGGAGAATAATTTGCCTAGTACAATAGGACTTCAAAGATAAGAAAATACACCAAAATTGATTAGGTTGTTAGGTGCCAATTTTGGGGTGTTACACACATCACCCTGTGCAAGTGGCAATCTGGGAGAGGGGGTCCCGGGGTGGACTTTGGCTAAAGGCCATGTTAATTCTGCCAGTAGCGTGAGGAGATTGGTGTTTGTTTCTCTTTCCTTTTATAGCTTCTGGCCCTATTTTGCATACCAAGCCTTTATCAGCCTGGTAGCCACCTTTAGCAAGTCTAATACTCCTTGCTTGTCTCTTTTCCCCAATTCTACCTCTATTATACTATAGTCTTCAGGCCTTGTGGCCGCTGCATCTATATTTTCTAGGGGTGTTGCGATGACCATAATGGTGCTTCCTGCTGGGTTGGTCCGGAGAGTATGGACCACCCGCACCTTTTTACGGGTGCTCTTCACCTCGGTATTCCTGGCCATCATCTCGGCCAATGATAGTGGAGCGCTTGTAGTCACTGCTGGGGCTTTCCTTTTCTTAGTTTCTACTAGCCATGGGGGCGGCTGGGGTGGCCTTGCTGCCAATACCTGTTCATTGGGATCGCTTTCAAAATTTAGCGGTGCATTCCTGGAGTCTACATTATCCTCGGGATCTTCTTCCTACTTCTATTCTGGTTCCTTCTATTCTTGTTCTTTTCTTCATTCTTTCTCTCCGGGACCTTCCATATTTTTTGCCATACTGGATTTCTCTGCAAAATCACTCAAGATCTTTTTCCCGGTCTCAGTTTCTATATTTTAAGAGACTTCATCTTCCCTAGTGGTATCGATAGCTTCTTCATTTTCCTCCTTCGGGACCTCTTGGTCCATTGGCTATTGCTGTTCTTGGGCTTTATTGGCCTCATCTCCTACAATATTTTCTTCCTCCATTGGGACATCTTCCAGAGGTGGGTGAGGTTGTTGGCCAAAGTTTAGCAAGGTGGCAGCTGTTACGACCTCACCAAAAGTGCTTCGGGGCACTTGGTCACCTAAAGTCTCCAAAGGTGCCTGGAGCTCGATGGTTGGAGGTACAATTATTCCCTGGGGTCCGGGTTCTCCTTCCATCGGGGGCTCATCTATAGGCTGCCTTGGCAAATCCATGGTCTTCTAGACTGGTAATTCTTCCTGTTCAGGCTCAGTATTTCCCTCCTGAGCCTCCTACTCTGATATATCCTTTTCCATGGGTATTTCTTCTTCTGCAGGAGCCTCTTTATCTTGAGCTTTGATTTCCTTCACTACTGTAGTAATGCCGTATTGGAGCTCCAGAAGCTCCTTCGCCAAGAAGGTATCATCAAAATCATCATGTGGCAGGGAGGATTCTGAGATATCCTCAAGTTTGGGAGAATCTGAACTTACATCTACCGGGGGCTTCTCGGGCATACCAAGGTGACACTTGGTACGAGGGTCACAACTATTTTCTTTTTCCTGGTGAGAGAAGCCCCAGTATCTAGAATACTAGAAGACTTTGCCTCAGAAAAAGTCTACTTATTCATCATTGCTGCGAACAAGGGGGGTCTTGTTGGGCGAGTAGATGTCATTGGGGTGATTGGGAGACCGGCAGCCACTTGCATGCTGATTTGTTGGCTGGCCAATTTTTCTGACTCCATCTGATCATGTAACTTGGCCATCAAGAGTGTGGGAATATGAGGAGGTTCCTTGGGCACTAGGGCTCCCTCTTTTTCTTTTCCTTTATTTTTACTTTCTTCAGCGGGCATGGTGGACAAAGAAGGTCTGGCACCGGCTAAAGAAGGAATGGTCTTCTTGACCGCTGCTTTCTTTCAAGTGTTTTTTGGGCACACATAGGAAAAGTACCTTTGACTTGCTTTGAGGATGGGGTGGCATACCCCCTTAATTATTAAATCCTCTAGAGTGGCCCAATCCAATAGAGGGAGGTCTAATTTGTCTAACCCCTGTCCCTTGTATTCTGGGTCCTCCAGTGACCTGCCATCTTTGAAACCCTTCAAAAAAGTCTAAAGTTGTAGTGCTTCCATGAACCCTTTTCTCATTTGTGTATGTTGTTGGGCCCTTAGATCAAAGTTGTCTTGGAAATCCACCCAGAAGTCATTAATATCATCTTCGTGTGGGGGGGACACCCTAGGTAGTGCAACGATAATCTTTCCATGGGGATCATAGTTTCTCTGGGCGTGATTGAATTCAACTAGCCCCAACCCTTTTAACTCATTATCTGCCTCCTGGGCCACAGTGACACTGCATGTGTAATCCCCACAAGAAAAGGGGAATGGGATGTTGATGACCTTCTTCAATGTGAAGAAGGCGTGCAGATCCATCATCTGCCTACATAACTCTAAAAGAATAATCCTATCCCTGCAATACTGGGGAAGGAGGTAGGGCTTCCCATTGAAGCCTATCACCCTGATGTAAGTGTGATGCTTGAATTGAATGAAATATTGGCCATAGGAATTGACCAGTGCCATTGCTTCTTGTGAGAGGCAGTACCCAGAATCTTGGGTAAGTGCTAGAATGTTTTGGTAAATGAAGGCGTCATTTACCCGACAAAAATTCTGGAAGCTGAGCTCCCACTGTAATTGGGGATAATGGTCCCAAGGTGTGACTTGTCCCGGGCCATTCCTGAGTTCTTTGACTGTTCCCAGGCCTTGAAAGGCTAGCCTTTGTTGTGCCAATGCCCACGACACATATGAAGTCATGTAAAATTGTGAATGTTGGGCAATGGTACTCATCTATGTATCTACATGATTAGATATAATTGCCGCCCAGTTAAAGGTCATGTTGTACATTGTTATGCAATATAAGAAGTAATACATCCACGTCGAGAATTCCTGGGCATGGGGCCATCTAAAGATTCTGCACAAAATTATTATGCTCGCTTGAATGGGCTCCTTGAAATCCCTACAAGAATTTCCAATTTCATTCTCTTATAGTCTCACTTTGGAGACTTCAACCAGTGATTATTGAGGTGTTGCCGAGAAATGATTTCAGCTTCACCAAATTCCTTTAGTGAGCTAGCCTTAGTGATTACTGCGGACCCTTTGAATTGTGGAATTCCCAATCCAGAAGCAAAGGGGGGAGCATCTAATGTGATGATGGTGGTGGGATATTGCAGCGGCCGGGGATCTGGGAGCAAAATTGAATGAGTGGCCACATTATACAATGCCGCTAGCTACCAGATTAGTTTAGGTGTTTGCACCGCACATGGAAATTTTGTAGCCTTGATGATGCCGGAGGCAGCTAGGTAAGTGGCGATCTTATCCCCCTATTCCTTCAACTTGTATATGGTCTAGATTAGACCCTGTAATTCGGCCCAAGTCCCGGGGTTCAGATCTGTTATCTCTTGAACTTTGGAGTCTATCTTAGACCTCGCAAAACCTCCATCTTTCAGATACTTGGAGGTCAGAGGCAGCTTTGCCAACATTCTTTCAATCTTTGATTTTGTGGCTGCCCGGGTGGAGGTAGTTGGTAGTTTCAGACTATCTGGAGGGGCAAAATCGTCAGACATTTTGAATTAACTTATTAGCAGCCTGCAAGACCAAAAAAATGTCAAGACATATATAAACATGAATTAAAACTCTAGGAGATTCTTCACTGGCCTGCACCTGCCAAACAAATGTTAGTACATACATCAAAAGTTCTAGAGTATCTAAAAATGAACATGGCTTAAGCATTCCAGAGTGTGCAGACATGGTGACAAGGAAAAGTAGGAGACAAGATCCCACTGGGAGTCCAGAGTCCAGACAAACTAGCCATTTCCAATGTGACTAGCAATGAGACGTACTTTGGTTAACGTGCGCTGGCATGTGGTAAGATGGAAAGCGGCATAATGATAGTTATGGCATTGATTAGGACAAGTGGGCTGACACAGGGCAAAATTGAATGCCAGATTGGATGCATTTTAAATGCCATACATGGGAAATTAATCATGCCATTAATGCAACGAGATAGAGGAGAGAGAAAGCTACCATGGTACAAACCAGTGAGGTGCCAAGTTTAAACCATGGTGACTCCGTCTCGATGAGCTCTGTCTTGTCGAGTAAAAAGACACGATAGAGTGCAAAGAGCTTGCAAGCTTTGTGGGATATACACAACATATCTACATAATATACACAAAAATATAGGAGGGCCGAGGGCTGAAGCATATACACACACAAAATATAGAAAATATACATCAATATACACCAATATACATCAAAAATAGAATGCAGAGCAGCTACCCTAAAAAAAAACATAGAATGTACATAGATATACATTATCATACACTTGCATAGAGGGCGAACAACCCTCTGGCAGAGCCGACCCACCAATGGGTGGTAGACCAAATGATAGAAAACACAAAAATAGAATGAAACAAAAACCAAAATGAAAACAAACAAACCAACATGAAACCAAACCAAACAAAAACGAAGGGAAAGAACTAGAGAAACCAACCTGTGAATCTGAAGAATGATGAAGGAAAGAGGCACTAAGACCACTTTGCAATAGCTTTGACTTCTAATGCTCACGAACAACTATCGAAGATCAACACGTCATTATCCTCTAAGCTCAGAGAAATTCACACTCAAAAGCACTCAAATCACCAAAGAATTGCTCTGAACTCTAAGTGTTTTTAATCGCGGTAATTGTGAAAATGACATGTAAATCTTATTTATGCGTGAGTTAAAAAGCAAGTTACCCTCTCTCTGTGAACTTCAGAATAGGCGAACCTCTGGAATCTGGGCCCAGGGATTCCAAATGACCATGTCTTCTTACGAGAAGGAGACATCGTGGCAAAGAATCCCAGAGTCTAGAATATGGCTACTAGAAGGAAAACGATCAACTCTGGGACTAGGTCCCGGAGACACAAATGAAAAAAATGAAACAAAACAAACCCTCCGAGAAGAAAAACCCAAAGAAGAAAACAAAATAAACAAAGGCAAAGAAACAAGGCAAGAACCAAAACCAAAAAAGGGGGACCCAACATTTTGGACACAAAATGTAGGGACGGGTATGCAGGGCATAATAGTACCAATGTAAAAACTCACCATGCACTACTCCATCACCTCTATTGCATGACTATCTTGTAACCAACTTATCCTATAAGGACAAGGATGCCTCAACCTTTTCAAACCTAGTTTTTGAACCTTCTCTTCAAAAACTAGGTTGTCAGTACTTCCTCCATCAATAATTACCTTAGAAAATTTACCACCATATTTGCACATAGTCTTGAACAAGTTCTTCCTCTAACAAGAATCAGCCTTCAAGGGCAGCAAAGTTTTCCTAAGAAAAAGATTCACACCTTCTACCCCAGGTTCATTCTTAGCAACCTCATTCACCATAGCATTTTGGTGACTACCTACCTTCTTATCTGCACTGGGACATTGAAATTACCAATGTCCTTCTTCACCACAGTTGTAACAAGTACCTCTGAATACACCTCTACCTGTCTTTCACCTCAGTTTAATAGGTTTTGGTTCATCGTCAACTCTCAGTTTATCTTTTATTGACTGTTCCTGCTTCTCTTTCCCTCGGGAATTACCAAAATGTCTTCTCTTCAACTTATCTTCTGCCTTCAGTGGATATTGATAAGAATCCTCTACAAAGTCAATATTCAACATACCAATCTCATCCTGAATATTGAATTTTAGACCATTAACATACCTCGCCACCTTTTCTTTAGAAAGTTCTCTATGCCCAGACGTAATAGTCAACTTGTAGAACTCCTCAATATAATCCTCCATGGTCATCTCCTTCTTTTTTAGATTCTGCAACTTCTTAAACAATTCAAGTTCATAGTCTACAAGAATGAACTTAACCTTCAACTTTGTCACCTTCAACCTCCACCAATTGATCTTCATCTCAACTTCTTCTTCTTCTTGGTCCCTCTACAACTCTTTCCACCATAAAGCAGCATGCCCTTTCAACTTAGTCTGTGCCAACCTCACTCTAAGCAGATCTTCAATGTCTTCCAACTCAAAGTAGTCTTCTAACTCACTGATCCAATCAATCAGATCCTCGGGTCTTAATGTACCTAAAAAATTTGACACCTGCATTTGGTAGCTTGTACTCAACTGAGCTCTAGATCTCTGTAATCGATCAGATCTATCTCCTCCAGATCTCTGTATCCGATTGGCTCTATCATCTCCACTAGATCTAGCAACTTCAAAATATTCAGAAGCTTCTTCATAACCATCATCCATTCTTGGACCTCTATGAAATACAACATTTCTAATACCTTCTATAATTTCATTCTTCATTTCCACCATCTCATATCTGAATCTTTCAGTTATCCTTGCTTCCACCTCCTCAGAAAGATCTGCAATCACCTGAGGGTCCAATCTTCTCAGAGGCATATCTCCATATCTTCAAAAACCCTAAGCTCCACAAGAAATGAACCTATAGCTCTAATACCACTTGATGCAGTCCAAGCTTAGAGTATCCAATAAAGGATGGTCCAAACTTGTAGCCAATAACAAGAACACAACGGAAAAAACACAACACAAGATATATCAATATCAATTTATATTATCTCAGAATTCTAATTACATGCAACATGTCAGGTTGTAAGTCCTTCCTGGTTAGGGCCAATTACATCAACAGATTCAACAAGATCTCATAGTATCCAACCTTATCCATCTACCCTATAGCTAAGTGGAAGAAACCCGATCTAAACTTGTGCTCACAAGCCACCAAGAAATCTAAAATCTCTTCCTACCCACTTATAACTATCTGCAACAACTTACAATCTTTCAGCTTATCAGCTTACTCTTCTATCCTCTATCTATCTTCCCATCATTTTATGTCTATTATGTCCCTCTAAACATCAACCTAGACTCTCTTTTATACACACTTGCCACAAGTCATCTTTTAAAAAATAATTAAATGTCAGTCGGCCATTACAATCCTCAATGAACAAATATTAAATGCACTAGTCGACTGTAATTAATAACAAAAACATAGGAAAATACATCGACCTACATTTAGGTCCACATAAGATCCAATGCAAGAAATCCACACCCCTCAGAACTCAACATGATCCCAAATCATCGATGCAATCTCCAATGTTCGCCCAATCCATAAACACAAGTCAGTGAACCCCAACAACTTGTCGATAAACAAGCACATCGAGAGCCAGACCACTCGGTGAAAGACACA
Source organism: Thuja plicata (assembly GCA_018584345.1). Classification (NCBI taxonomy): domain Eukaryota; kingdom Viridiplantae; phylum Streptophyta; class Pinopsida; order Cupressales; family Cupressaceae; genus Thuja; species Thuja plicata. Next base: position 535,417 of record MU226995.1, read on the forward strand.
ACCGAGTAGAGCTCCACCGAATAGACACCATCAATAAATATGCTACCAAGCAAGACACCACCAAGTTGTACACACTGAGAAACTACCACCAGAAAGTGTACCTTGAGTAGAATATCACTGAAAATAGCAACACCGAGCACCACCAAGTCTAATCACTGAGTCCAATAGTGAAGCAATACATCTTCCAACTGAGAACTACCACCAAAGTGACCGAGCACCTCAGGTCTCAACCAAGTGAACTACTAAAATAGAAATCAAACCAAAACATGTTTTTGGTGACACAGGATTGCCAACTACCCTAGGATGCTCCTGCATCAGATACCCCAGGTGCGAAAAGATGTGCTCAGAAGCTGGATGAACATCTGTTGGGATTCAACACATAGATCCCAAACTGGTTCTTGATATACATGTCTTTTGAGTCATCAACCAATACACTCTTCACTCGGTTCTTCTTCTGCTTCCTTTTACCACTAGTACTTGTTGATTCACCTTTACATCTCTACACACATATGTCTACACCATCCACTATAACCATTTCAGATCTTCTACCAATGCTCAATTTCCTCTTATCAAGCTCTGCATCCTTCAAAGGAATCAAAATAGATTTATGCCCATCCTTTAGTATAGTAAAGGAATTTTTTTTATAGTCATGAATAGCCTCTCTATCAAATTGCCAAGGTCTACCGAGTAAAATATGACAAGAATTCATCTCCATAATGTCACATAATACTTCATCGCTATAGGTACCAGTGTGAAAACTCACCATGCACTACTCCTTCACCTCTACTGCACACACACCGATAAACTACCACCGAGAAGTGTACCCCGAGTAGAATATCACCGAAAACAAAAACACCAAGCACCACCAAGTCCAATCACTGAGTCCAATAGTGAAGCAATGCATCTTCCAACCAAGAACTACCACCAAAGTGACCGAGCACTTCAGGTCTCACATGTGAACTACTAAAATAGAAATCAAACCAAAACATTTTTTTGGTGACACAGGATCGCCAACTACCCCACGATGCCCCTCCATCAAGCAGCACCCCCGTGGGGTCCTGGGGCACACCGTTTTTGTGATGTTCTTCTGATGCCATTCTCTTTCTTCCAACTGCTTGCGGTGCCTATGCAAATGGCCAATAACTGTATTTTCTTCACTACCTACTTATGTCCTTCCCTTCGGTGCCATATGCCATGCACTATGAACTGTTCTTTATTTTTCATCATTTTTTTAAAATATATCTGTTGGTCTTTCCCTAACTACCCAGAGGATTGTACGATACCAAACTTGTATGGTTGTCTATGACTTCCTATGTAGTGCTCTGGTTTGTATGGTTGTACAGTTGCCCTTCTTCCTCTCAGCACTCAAGACAATTTACTCAATGTACGGTCAGTTTAAAATTTATGTCTCTTTCGTACGACAATCCCTTTATCCTTCCTTGCCATATGACTGTACGGTCTTCTGCTAATGTCATGTCCCCTTTCTAGAGTGGACATGAGAGACAGAGGAGTTGGCCTCTCGTTGGAGTCTCATAGGCTAGCAAAGATGGATAGGGATTCATTTAGTGTATACAATGACCAAATTTTGGCTTTACAGGCAGTTTGGAGCAGTTCCTAGATTTTAGGGGATATACCTACTTTTCAGGAGGATGTGGCAATTTTGAAATGGGAGGTCCCACTGGACCATAACATGGTTTCAGTTTCACAATGACAGGGTGTGTTCCCTAGTTTCTAGGAGCATCCCTAGATTTTAGGGATGGGAGTGGCAGTTGACCCATCTCGTTCAATATTAGTCACAGACAGGTGACATGGTCAAACTCATGTTTATTTGGTTGATTTGGGCTATTAGAGGCAAAAGGGAAATATTTTAATATTTCCTAAGTGATTAAAATATTTATAATAAGGTTATTTTTATAACCATTTCAGAGTAATAAGGGAATAATTGCTTCATTTGGTTAGGGATGCCTTCGTGTGATAGCTCGTTCGAAAGGTCTAGAATTATTATAAACTATTTTAACTATCCGAAGACCTTTTGGTGCCTTGAGTTATAAAATTTTAATAAAGTAATGTTTTTCCTATAGCATGGACACCTTTATGTGGGAAAGTATTTTATTAGGGTTTGATTTTCCCTTGAGAGGAGTTATAAAGAGATGGAAGCTTAATTGATGATTACCTTTTGACATTTTCAAAACTTCTGAATTGTGAAATTGATTTGGAGGGCAATTTGTGGCTTGGGATGAAATTCGCAAGTCTGGACTATTGGGACGCAAACCTCAGCAAGTCTTTGGTGATTGGATTGGTATTTCATTGCATTTGGATTGATAGAGGAAGTGATCGATTTGGTATCAACATTACATCTTTTGGAGAGAGTCATTTTCAGCCTGGCGGCCAACTTATTGGCTTTAGGCATTTCATTCCAGCAGCTCATGTGGGGTTTAGAGGAAGCCATTTTCTCATTATTGGGCGACATAGCATTCATTGAGGCATTGGTGGATTTATTACAACATTTTCTTCAGATTTGGGGCACACACCAAGCATTCCCATATAGTTGGTGTTTATTCTTGTCATGGACAATATTGTATGTTTGTTCTGATCTTTTCTTGAAGCTAATATATCAGATTGCTGGATAATTCAGGTATGTGCTATTTCAAAATTCAATAATAATAAGAATTGCAGAATGTGTTTTCATTTCATAAATGTTATTTATTTTCCATTTGTGGTGTAGTTGTTTTATTTTCAAAAAAATCCAAAAAAATAAGAAAACACAAGGAAAAGACAAAGAAATCATAATTCAGCCAAGAGCATTCAGAGATACCAAACGTTAGTCAAAGATTCAAATTCTGAAATACATAGTAAATCCCAAGGTCACTGGGATTGGGGATCTTTCATCTAACATACCCCTCCATGTCGTATGACCTTTTGACTATGTTTCTGCCTTGGATTTGTACGGCCCGCTTTAATCTTGCATGTGTTCGTCATACAGGTTACACCTTCGCATGGGAGAAGAAAAATAGAACTGTATGACCAAGTGTCGTACAGTTTTATAACCACACCTTGCTTTTCATCAGTACGACACTGTTCCTCTTTTGCATGTTACCATATGGCTATAGGGCCTTTTAAGTTTTTATTTTTATTTTTTGTTTCGTCATATATATAGTCATACAGCATCAAGCCGTACGGTAACGTACGGACTGCTCTTTTTACCTTTCCTTTTTTAAAAAAAAAATTCTCATTCATACAGCCATATGGTGCTGTATGGACTATGATTTTTTTTTTGTTTTTTTTTTAATTTTTTTTTTAAAGTATAATCGCTCTCCGAATGTGACCGGGGCCTTTTGTCTGGCCGTTCATGATAAATTTTCAATTTTGATCCATTGACCGGTTCTAGAAGCTCCATACTCTCGAGCACCCACAACTTAATCGCTCCTTTGCTACCGACTTCCCAAATCTTATAGGGACCCAACCATTTCACCTTGAATTTTCTCAGCTTAATCTCATTTCGCCCATTGTACTTAAGAACAAGTTGACCTGCTATGAACCTTGCCCGAATAATGTGCTTATCAGACCAATGCTTTCATCATTGTTGAGCATCGTCGGTTGCCCATTGTGCCATCATCCTCCATTCATCCAATTTATTTAGGGCATATAGATGTTCCTGAAGACTGTCCATGTCATCGATTCTATTATCAATAGCTATGTAGAGACTTGGCACCATAAATTCCATAGGAACCATGATCTCTTTCCCACAAATGAGAAGAAGGAGAATAAATATTTTGAAGGCTATGGCCATAAGGTTCCAACCGTCGTCAACATGAGCATCATCACTGAGGTTTTTCCCCTTTAATTTTACCTCTTGGTATTTGATGGGTTCTTCCTTCATAAACTATTGTGTAGGGGTGGCTTCCTCCTCCCTAATGATTAGCATGTTACAAGATGGTGTGAAGAACTCATAATCATCCATTTGCCAATGAAAGAGGCAATTCATTGAATCTTCATCATCCCCAGAACATTCTTCCAGCTCCAACACCCTTTTGTCATTGGGATCTATTCTACTTTTCCCTCTGTCGTCTCCCAATTTCTCTCCTTTGGATTTTGAGTCTGAAGATGCTAACTCCTCGCCCACCATTTGCATGTGGAGATCAATCACGTACTTCCTCTTGATAGTCTCCATGGTGAGTGTGTTTCCCTTCCAGTTGTGGGTCACCTTCACTGAGGTGAACCACCTATTGGTTGTGTTCCTTGTTTTGAAGGTCTAACCTGAAAAATTCTTAAAGTCTATGATTTTCCTGTACCCAGAAGCTAAAGATTTATTGTTAAAATCATTTGCATCTCTCTGCAATTTGTGTTTTTGACCAAAACCTAGTTCAAAATGTCAAAATCCCTAAAATGTCCAGTCCAAGTTCTATTTTTATGTTACCTTTTTCATATTTTAAGATAGAACTTATTTGCATGTGCTTATTACCTTGTCGCTGAGTCTCATTAGAAAAAATGAATATTCTTTATGGTCTTGAGACTTAGCAGAAAGCTTTGGTCGCAGTGTCTCTTAATGAAATGGAATATGCTAATATGGATATGAGACTTGATGCAGACCGTTCATCTTAGAAAAGATCCAACAATTGTCTCTTTATCTCTTGATAGAAGCGGGGTTAGTTATTTCATTTGGTGACTTTGAGTTTTCCTTAATCACGTTGTCTCTTAATAAACCTGTGATTATAAGTTAACTTTATCAGTTAAGACAAACAATGTTGTCACGGAGTCACATGATCAAATAGAGGTTAATGAATTTATCCAGTGACATAGAAAAATGACAATCATTGAGTCTCCATATATAACCCAAGGTAAAAGACAAGTTAAGAAGAATGCTTTTTCGTGAAGTCTCCATAAAATGAGGGGTTAAGTTAGTATATCATGAGATCTCACGAAAACCATGGATCAAAGAGTTGATCTGACAATAGTCACTGAGTCTCCTGAAGGAACTGCAGTTAGTAAAAACATTAAGCAACAAAGAGGTTGATTCAGTACCCGAGTCGCTAGAAATGAATCAGAGTTAATATAGACTTTTCAGTGATGCCATTATGATTAGTTGTCAACCACTCAGATTTTAAGGATTTTGACAGATGGAAAATAGTCGTAGTATGAGTTAATGTAGCCAAACAAATGTGATTGCAATTATATTTTGAATTTTAATAAAGTTTTTTATGCGAAATCACTCATCAAGAATTGATTGTCTGACAGTATGAATGACATAGCTAATGCCAGAAATTGATGTCGCAGCATATGAAGCTCATAATGAAGTGATGGAATTACCAGCCAGAAGTGATAATCTACATTCAATTGGAAATTATAAGTATATTTGTTCATTATTATTTCATTTTACCAAGATTTTGTTTCTCAGAGTGAAGTGTTTACAGAGTTTTAGTGTGTTTAGGAGAAATTGAGGTTTCTAGTAGCAAGTTATTCTGAGGGTGATTATTTGATTTGAAATTCACTAAAGATTGTAGTTGACAGTGTTCTAGAGTTCAAAATTATAGAATTTCAGCATAATTTACAGTTGTGGTGAGGGTTTGATAGTATTTAAATATTGGTATTTAGGGTTGTGATCAAAACAAAACTAGGGTTTAAGTCAGGCCCAGACTATGGCATCTACTAGTGGGAGAAACAAAGATGTTGAGGAGGATTCAAAAGAAAAGATAAACTTCTCAAATGAATTCCTCGCTCTACTTCCTGGTTCTAGTCAGAATCGAAAGGTTAGTGCAGATGTTTTGATTGATGATATGTCATTTGTTAGAGATGCTAAAACACCAAGGTCATTAGAATATTCACTTTTCAATTACTTTTATAACAATAGTGATGGACCCATGCCTGTCTTGAATCCTTGGACCTATGGTTTGGCCAAATTATTAGTTCCTGATGTCTTTGTTGATGTAGACTTCATATTAGAATTGGCCAGTAGATATGACCCTTTGATAAAAACCATTAAGAGGGATGATGGAAAGCCTCTACTCACCCTGGACAGGAATTTCTTCATGAAGGCTTTTAATGCGTATTACCCAATGGCTACGGAGATAAATTTGAAGAGTTTGGAAACTAGATATACTAGGGAGTCTAGTAATGCTGCTAAATTAATCAAGGACCATCATGTCCCTAAGAAATTGAAGGCCTATGTAACCCCTATGGAAGGAAAAACCCCATACTTCTTCAAGGAGCTAAACTTTTACATGAAGTACATCACATATGCACTATGTAGAGTGCTTGGAAGAGATGCTGGAGTAGAAAGAATTACTTCTGACATTTTGATGATGGTGTTAGATATGCAGAGTGTGCACACCACTTCAAATTATGATTATATTCAATATATTATTGATTAGATGCACCAGGGGTTTATTGACATACAAGCTAAGAAGGATCATCCAAAATGCATGCATTATTCAGTACTTATGCATATGATTCTTTATTACAATTATCGAGTTTTGGATTGCCAATCACTACAACCATAGAGATTTCACCATAATCAGCCCAACCCTATTTAGTTTTGGATCACGGTGTGGAATTACACATCTAGAAAATAGGAGTTTTGTGCTTTTGAGAATTGGATAATATATCTATTGCTTAAGTGTTTATGATTTGATAAGCCTAGATTTCCTATTAAGGTAATTCAATTGCTGAGGACCTGTCGGTATTTGGACAAATGGCCAAGAGATCATAATTGGGGTGATTTCTACTATGAGGAGAGGTTTACCCTCATAAGGGTTTATGGTTGCCCTTACCCCCCACATGTTTTGATGTTTCATGTGCCACCTAGGATAGCTTCCATGGAATTCATTTGGCAGCTCATTCTAACAGATAAAGAGCATCTTGCTCCACACAAAAAGGGAACTTTCACCCCAAGGTAGTTCAAGGTTTACAATTTTCTGATTGGAAAAGGGGCCCTAGATTACGTGAATGCATGGTTGAATCATTATAAAATGAATGTAGCCCTACATAGACATGTTGACACAGAGGGGCTCATTCTGAGTGTGAGGAAGTTTCTTACCCCCACTATCCCTTACACAAAAATACATGAAGAATGTATGGAGGAAGATCTGATCAGAAATATCTTAGAGGATGAAGAGGTGAGTAGAAGAGAAAATAAATTTAATGAACTCATGGCTTTGGAAAGACGGGTAAAGAGAAAAGGAATAAGTTTTGGAGGATTCTATCCTAATTTGTCTTATATCAAGAGGCAAGATGCAATGATAGATAATCACACACTCTTATGCAATCAGTTGGAAGAGGCACTAGTAGTGCTATAAAAGGGCCACAAAGATCATTCTGAATCTGAATATGATGATGACAGTGACCAAGGTTACCCTTCACCTTCTACCAATCCACAATATCAGGCAATTGCATATGGTCAGCCAGATGAAGGGGAAAATATTATTGTCCTAACAGAGGTCCCAGAAAAGGAAATATCAGATGAACCCCTTCTTAAAAAAAAAAGGTGGAAGTAGGGGAGCCTTCTAAGAAAAGAGGATGTCATGCCCAAAAATTTCACGCCCAAAACGCAACAACTTTTTTTTTTGAAAGAGAAATTGAATATTAATTTTGCAAACAAGAGGGTCTAAGGGGAATCATGACTAGAGTCAACATCCCTTAACCCTAAACGCCTTTAAAGATAAGGTTTATAAGT
>MU226995.1:550574-563859 GCA_018584345.1 Thuja plicata
CAAATCCATGACATAAAGCATAAGGTCCATAATGTCTAATAATGCATCAAAAGTAAAGTATCATATGCTAGGTCTATCATAAGCAAGAACTAGAAAAACTATGATGGGGTCCGGGATGGGCCTCACAGAGGAATTGATAAAATTGGAGCCCTAATAACTGGGAATAGACCCTATGATCATTAGCTGAGAAATAAAATTAGGGCTGGAAAGAAATTACAAAAAGATGTTGAGGAAGAGGAAGAATTACCCCTTAGATCATGTATTGATGAAAGACTATTACATGAGGAGGAGTTCCTCAAAGACGACAATTTCATAAAAACTAGGGAATTCAAAGATTTCCTTATTTGGAATAAGCAGCAGCAAGTTGGGAAGCAGTTGCAACTGGTAGGAGGTGATCTAGTAACTGAGGAAGGCTTACAGACATTGCAGGAATATGATCTTGAATCTAAAGAAATGACACCAAAGCAGGCTAGAGAACTGGTTAAAGCCAGTGGTATGTTGTTTGTTGAATGTTGGGATTTATCCTTGGCCTTTATCATAGATCAAATTAGAAGACAACCTAACATCAAATTGTCATCAAAGACCCAGGTTGGAAATATGATGAGAGGGTTTGGTTATAACCCCAAATCCCAAGCACTTGCAATGTGGAGCCTAGCTCCTAAGGATCAAAATCCATATATTCTTAATATTCAAGAAAAGATGGAGGGAAACAAGATTGTTTGGACACTTGACAACATAGGAGACTTGGAGATATCCCAATTAATGACTCGTTTTTCTCAAATGAATGAGGCAAAAACAACTCATCTATCAGACAAATTACAAAAGCTCACTAGTGACACTAGTGATATTATCAAAGACAGGGAATTAGCCCTAATAAAAATCAAGGAAAAGGATAAAATTATAGATGAGCTTACCAAACAGCTAATGGAACTAACAGAGCCTACCCCTGTTGAGCCTAAGGAGGTTATAGATGCTGAAATCCAAGCTAATGATACAAAGGATACATTGGTTGAAGCAGAGCAGAGGATCATTGAGCATAATGGTGTAATCTTGGGAGCATTGGTATCAATTTTGTAGCATAGAATTAATATTATTAAGGCAAAGATAGATATAGTATGTGGAGCATATGGTAGGTTTCCAGGCCTGCAGACAGAAGTGGCAAGTTTTTTGACAATTTTGAACCCCTACTATGCAACTTGGTCTAGGAAGACATCACTTTTTGAGAGATTAGCATCAGTTTATCCATTAAGATCAGATTTTCCTGAAATAGTAACTTTGGTAGATACTGAGATAGAGTAAATTGGGGCTACTTTATCCTTTTTCAAAGGTAAAGCCAATCAAATTGAGGCCAAATTAAAGATGTTTGGGTTAGATTATAGTAGGTTTGTACCTCCAATTAGGGCCGAGGATGATCAAATCAAACCATTAGGGTTATGGCTATCAGAGTTTGACACTGTACTTCCCAATAAAGATATTTATGTCTCTGACCAAGGGGAATTGGATATGGAAAGGTTCAATGTACTTCTGGATGAGGCATTTAAAGTAGAATCAGATTGCAATAAATTCATATCTAATGTTAAGAGCATAACAGATGCTAGGTGGGAGAAGCAAAAGACTCAGTTGGAGAATATTCAGAATTTTGAGTGGCCAAAAGAGGAAGATGTGACTACTTGGGACATTCTAACACAACCTAAGAAGAAGAAGCCAGTGACAGTAGATTTGGATATCATTGATGAAGAATAAAGGAATGTCAGAACACCTTCTACATATTTCTTGAAAGACAAGCAGGTTAGTCATCACCAAAAGTCAAATCAGAGACTATCCTCAATATACACAACCAAAGATGTTGAAGATCACATGAAGACAAGGAGCAGATCAAATTTTATCCTCTACTTTTGTCTTTCCACCACGTGGGTCACTCTTCTCTTTTGTTTTTTCTGCAATTTTTAGGGTTAGGTTTCTTAAACCATCCGAAGCTTGTTGCATCCTTATCTTAAGGATTCCAAGATGGTTTAGACCTATAAATAGATCAAATGTAATAGTTTTTAAGGAGGAGATGAAATATAACTGTAAGCCAAACTTCTAGATTTTAGTTTGTGTTTTTTGAGCTTTTAGTCTTTATATGTACTAAAACAAAAACATATGAATAAAAATATAGTGCAACTTTATTCTATATTGTTGTTGTCTCTTTTCTTATTGTGTGTACTCTTTTATGTTTAATTTGTAAGGCATGTTAAACATATTGGCTATGAGATAGCTATTTAATTATTTGCAAGTTTCTTCTAAGGGGAGAATTAAATTTTGTTAGTAGTTTCAGAGAGTACATCAGTGATCGAGGATTTGATACAACATTGTGGGAGTGATAAGGTAGTTTGCAAGGCACTTTACTTGAGTTTTATGTAGGTTGTAAGGCATCCTACAGTATTCTTATTTGTTTATCTCTGTGGATTTATATCTCTTGACTCTATAGCCCAAGGATAGGCACTAGTCTAGAATCTGTTAAGTGATCCATCATCATCCAAATATTTAAAAATATTCCAAATCAATTACATTTACACAAAGAGCATATATTTAAAATCAATTGTACTCATAGAGTTTACAATTTGAGTGTGTTGATTTCTTAAAGAGAAAATCAAACAGGTTACTCCTCCTAAATTCATAAGAATTATAAAAGGAAAGAAGGATGAAATTCCTTATCATGTTGCTGTTTTTCATCATCAAGATAATGATTTGGATTGTTAAAATTTTCCTTAGAGTAATCATAGTTATCTACATTGTTATCTATTTATCCATATAAGAATAGAGCATTCAGCACATAAGTAAAAATCCAATCTAAAGATACTGTCAAGTCAGTAATCAATCATAGGTAAAACTTGCCCGAGTCAGTGGATCTCAAAAAAGGAGGTGATAATAGGTATCCCTAGTGTTATCAAAATACCTCATCAATTAGAGTTTTTTCTTGCTTGAGTCATTATTTTAAGGCATTGGGAGTCACAAAGTTAATCAAGTATTCAAGCATTTTAGAGGCCCTACAAGAAAAAAACCTAACACCACCCTCATCCCAAAATAGCATCGTACCCCTTTTTCTTTAGTGGGATTGCCACAAAGTTGAGTACAAAGGGTTGTGTCCCAATCATCATGCATTGAGCCATGAGGTTCTGATGGGTTTGATGTCATGTTGGTTTGCTCCCAATAGGCTAAATGTTGGAGGCCACAGTGTGGGTTTCCCCAAATTTTTCCATGTCTCCTCTATAAGTACATTTACTCCGAACCCTCCATCTACAATGGTGTCTATGAGAGTGGTGCCAAGGATACCCATCTTTACCACCATTGGGTGACGCCCACTATTCACGACCAACAATATAGGATCTAGGGTAAGACTTGGAGAAGTTTTGGGTACATGACAAGGTTGTGATGGTGTCGTGTTAAGGATTTTCATCCTTAATTGAGGTATGGTCTCCAAGAGGTCCTGGAGTTTTATCAGCACCTCTGTCTATAATACCTTCCTTAGGATGTTTTCCCATGCCTTTGTGTGTGAGGTGCTGGTAGCTTCTTGGGTGCTCTTCCATTGTGCGGCCATCTCCTTCTCAATTGCTACTTTTTCTTCGTGTGCCCTCTCCATCTATGTATGTGGATACAGATATGTATCCTTCTTCTCTTGACCCCTTGTAATTACAAGCACAGTATTATCAATGTCTATGAGGTTCACTCCCTTCGAACAATGTGCATCATTGTGGTCACCGGGGCCACACCATTTACACAAGTGTTGTGGGGAAGCACCCTCAGCTTTGCAGTCACAAGCGAAGTGCCCCCATCTGCTACAGGCCCTGAATTTGATGATAGGTTTCCCTTTGGCTTCATACTAGATGTGGCTTTGGTTGTTATTGTTATTACCATTATGATTTTCCCCTCGACTGTTATCCTGGTAGCCTCTGGATGATGCCGTGGTGTTTGTTTGTTGGGAGGTGCCTGCTAGTGCGGACGTTCTGGCCTATTGTGTGAACAATACTTGTGCACTTCATGACTTTATGTTGTATGGGCACTCCTTACTAGAGTGACCCATAACTTGGCAGAGATCACATAATGATTTTTTTACACAGGAGCCTTTGGTGTGGCCATTCTCCTTGCAGTTTCTGCACCATAGTTCATCATCTTTGCTTGTACCCCCCTCCATTGTCTTGAATTATTTTAACATTCTCTCCATATATTTTTGGAGTGTTGTGACCTTCTTCGATCCATCATCACTGCTTCTTTCTTCTTTAGAAGTGTCATCGTCTGACAAAGAGGATTTACTTCTCTTCTTTTTCAATGTCTTGTGCTCACTTTCTAGGTTCATGACTCAGTTATATGCTTTGTCGTACGAGGTGGGAGGAATTATCTTCATCTTCCTCTAGAGGTTCAATTTAAGCCTTTCTATGAACCATCTTTTCTTCAATTTTTCAACTGGATGACTCTCCATCTTTCCCACTAACTCCTTCAGTCGGCAACTGTAGGCCCGCACAGTCTCCTTCTTGCCTTGTTTGGTACCGTATATCTCTAAAACAATTTCATTGTCATCCCTCAGGAGTTGAAAATCCTTCTGGAATTCTTTCCTTAGTTCATCCCAAGTGGTCACTTTTGTTTTGTCCACATCGGAGTACCAATCAATAGCTAGCCCTATGAGTGTGGCGGGAAATTGTTTCACCCATTCTACCTAGTCATAAAATCCATTTGTAGACCAAATTGTCTCACACGTATGAAAATTTCATACTGGATCTTCCTTCTCATCTTAATGTAATTTTGGCAACTTCTCTTTGTTAGTCGTCATATTTACTTTTCTAGGTGTTGACTGTGTTTGTAGCACCGGTTGTGTTACAGGCTGGGATGGTACTACTGATGTTGGTACCCCAGAAATGTTTGGTATAGTACCACTCGATGTCCCTAAACTACTGGAACTATCCAATCCTGGTGGGATACCTTCGATACTCTCGACAACAATGGTATCCTGAGCCTCCCTCCGTGCGACTTCCTCTTCTTCCTTCCTTCAAGCTTCTCTTGCTTCCATCTGTGGGGTTAAGGTTAAGGACCTGAACAAGCTCCCTGGTTCCTCTAGGTGGTCCTTGTCACTTCTCCATGCCTCCCAGTCAAATTCCTATAGACCCTCAGCTTCACTTACTCCCTTCGGTAGTCCTTCAACACGTCTTTTGAATCTCTCCCTTCACTCGGCTTGCTGTTGTGCGAGTACAACTTTTCTAGTGGCTTGTTCCTCCTCGAGTTCCTTCTTTAAATTTCTATTTTTATTCAATTGATTGGGCATAAATTATTTTCTCACTTCTCCACAGGGAAATAATCAACACATCAATTTATTTATTTATTTAAAAAAAAACACTTTTATTCATTCATTTCATTTTATTCCAACACTTCTCAATTGAGTGAATTCCTCATTGTAGTGTCTTCTCCTTCATAGAACTTTGTACATGTGTCGTTGGCCTCTGGGTTAATCTCACCAACTAGTAGGCCCATAGTGCTCGGATGCCATCCATTTCTTGTCTTCCCAAGTACGTCTAGGCAATGACACTAAATGTTTTCCCTCAGGGGTAAATTGGATTCAACAGAGAAATGTACAAGCAAATTATATAATAGAGAAGTCTAATAGCATTATATTCATTTATTCATTAGCAAGTACAACATTATTCCATATATTATTATCTACCTCCCCTTATAGAAAGGAGAATGTATACATATAGTGTCCGAAGGGATGTGAGGCAAACCGTTGCTTCCGTGTAACTCCTTCAGACTGACTAACTGTCAAACTACCCATTTACCGAAAAACACTTGAAAATAAAGACCATTGCCTTGAGAATTTTTTGTGCTTGCACATCATAGAGAGAACCCATATCTAAGCACACTATCCTCTCCCCTTTATTTTTTGTTATTGGGTGCAAGAGAAAAGCATTAAGGACACTCATTTTTTTTCTAGAGGGCTTGCCTTGGTAGGGAGAAGAAGTACTCAGCACCAAGAGAATGACCCAAGTTGTAATGGCTAAATTCAAGTACTTCCAAACCTCTATTTAAAAATTTGGTTGGGACTAAATTCACAATCAACAAAATGTGTCATATGATAGTCTCCCTCAATATCCAAGTGATGTGTTGTTTTAAGGGTTGGGTTACCGTTTTGACCCCTGAATGAATTCCCTATATTACGAACCAATGTTTTAGTATCCAAAGACCTATATTTAATAGTGTGGAAGGTTAGAGATTGACTAAGATGCCCCGCACATAACCTTCATTCTGATACATAAAACCCTTAAGGTTTTTGAACCTATGAGGTAATAGATTCTGGTGATTCTCATGCCATGTAAGGGGGAGCCAGTGACACTAGAATATCTATTTGTTCACTTTTTCTGAGGTATATGGAGAAATCAGAGCGGGGATTCAAACATTAGTATCCTCGCCAACCTAGGTTATAAGTGTGCTTGGTTATGAAACTATCTTTGTGCTTGTTGTGTTTGTATCATACATTATATTTTACCAAAACAAGTCAATTCAACTTTGAGTTAGTTGAATCCTAGTCTCTCAGATTTGCTTTTTCTTCCACCAAATCTACTATGCAATCCTGTAGATACACTCTGTCATCTCTCAAATTCATCATTTGTTAGATAAGATCTATCATTTCTCAAATTCATCGTTGGGTAGATATGTTCTTTCATCTCTCAAATTTATTGTTTCTCAGATTCACTTTTTCATTCCTCAAATTCATCGTTCCTAAGATTCGCTCTGTAATCCCTCAGACACATTCTCCAACCCCTCATATTTTCCAATCTCTTAGATTCACTCTCCTATCCCTCTTATTTTCCAATCTCTTGGATTCTCTCTATAATCCCTCATATTCACTCTGATTCCCTCAAATTTTAGTCAGCTAGATCATTCTTAGTTCATGGCATCCATATCCATCATCACATTTCCATCTTCTTCGGAGTTCATCCTTCCCATCCTAGTCTGAGCTTATTTTTCATCATAATCTGAGCTATTGTCTACATCCATCTTCATCTTTCATCCCTATCCAACTAATTAGCTAATCATCATGTGTAATTTCCCCTTTTTTGAGCACATTATTTCTAGTTGCATCATTAGCTATTCTATCATGGTCCTATGGGCTAACTAGGACTTTACATGGGTCAGTGTGGTATTTGGCCTAGGTAATTCTAGTTTCAGGCCAATCAGAGTAGTTTCTGTAGGATTTCTAGATTCTTACTATTTATAGTAAGTCAACAGAGCTCAGTATTCTTGGCATTTCAGTGTTGGACTTGGATAATATTGCCGAGAGGTTTCTGGCAAGCTATCACACATTGTCTTCCAAGTTCGTTTGATCATCCATTTTAATGCCAGAAGATTTCATAGTATATTATTATGCCACTTTATTATTAAATGGATATATAAATTTAAAGTGGTTTAATTAAGACATAAAGTGGAAATATGAAAGGACAAAGAAAGGGAACTGAAGATTCACAGCTTGTTGCTTTAAAAGATGGAAAGGAGATTCATTTGGCTTTGTTTATGAATTTATTTATCTTCTCTTTCAGAAGCCAGGAAGCTTCTAGCTTTCAATTCTGAAACCTAAGGATGAAAACCTTCAGGCTTTCTTAGTGGATTGGAGGAAAACCCAGTTCATCTTTGAGGTGGATTCATGACGGAGTTCACCATTGCACGTCCAAGTTCATGTTATCTGATATCACTATTGCATAGTGTGTTTCAAGATTGGAATTTTCTTATAATTCCATTGTTGTCGTATTTCTGTTGTATAATGCAATAACATTCTGAGAATTTTATTGGAGCATATTTCTGGTTATTTCTGTTGAATCAATAGTTTATTACATGAAATTATTTGTTTAAATCTTCTGAGATATATTTGAGGAATTTGGGGAAAATATCCACTAGGGATATTACAGTGGTATCAGAGCTGGTTTTCCTACCAGCTTGTGGAGTTTATATAGAAACAAGTTTCTAGAAAGGTTTATCAGAGTTTTGTTATTACAGAAAAGTTCCAGACTATGAGGTTTGATGGGTAACAAAAATTTACATACTAAGGTATTTAATGTCTGTATTTGATTTTGAAATAAAATAAATTAAGGTATTTGGAGCTCTGAAGAAGTTTATCTTATTTGAGAAGATTATTTTATTCTAAATATTAAAGTCCTATGGAGGTTCAGGATTCTGGTAATACAACACTCAGTGGCGAGTATATTATCTTGCGGGCTTGGTATAACATCAAATATGGGAGTGAAAGCATTACCATATATTTAAACACAAACTCATATTTTTGCAGGAGACTATTGTCATGAGAAGAATTGATTTTTATTAAAGCTTAGGAGATATTATTCAATGATTGTGGGTTGTGTGTTTAGTTATTCTCGTCAATGGTTTAATGAAATGAGAGTTCAAATTTATGTTTCCCGTGGATGAAGTTTGGCATAACTTGGCTTTGGTTGATTTTTCATTATCAGACTTTATAATAAATATATGTCTTTGGACAACATGGGTGATGTGAAATTTATTCAGGATATTTTATTGGCATGGGCCCCAGGTGTTTAAATATTTAAAACATTATAGTTTAGGATTAACTATAGACAGAGGGAATTTATCGGGCCTACATAGTAGTTTGAGGTTAATAGTGGTGACACATCATCTAGTCACTATAGTCTCAGCGGCAGTATACTTTAATAAATGAAGTGGAGCTATTATAAAGGCACGCAAATCATTTTTTAATTTTATATTTCCCTATCGACACTTGGATTAATGTTGTTTAACATTATTGGTTTAATAATATTTGACAAGCATCAATCCGGAAGCTTTATACGATGTGCCAAAGTATAGTCAGAGGAATAATTTCTAAAAGGAGCTACGCCATTGGCCATGAATCGTGCATGGTTTTTATCGGGTTTTGGTGAGTCAAGAAGAGATTTATATTTTATATCCATGCATGGAGGATTTCATTAGAGGCTCCGGTCTAGTTTGCAGTCTATTTTGTAGGACAAAATATCTCCATGGGAACCGTATTTCAATTGCCGTAATTTTTGGAAGGTTCACTATTTACAAAATATTAATGTCGCAAAAATATTCAGAGACGCTACCCTAATCTAGGAAAGATTTCTTTTGTGGAAGATCTCATTTTTGGCATCTGTAAAGGGAGCCCATTTCTTATTGAGATCCCAAAAGAAGAATTGTCATTGGGAATAATACAGAGATTCAGAGGCCGCCACCTAGTTTCTACTTGTGTATCGTGGGTTTGTTCAACATTATTTGGGCGCACATTTATTGGTTCAAGTAGAAGGGTTTTTTTCACTGGATAGGAGACATTTTTAAACATACAACTCATATACTATATGTTGGGTTGAAAAATTTGAGCCTTATGGAGAGGCTTCTCTATTATAACACTGTGGACTGGTTTTTTGTGTGTAGGAGACTACCTTAGTTCTGAGTATTAGTATATCTTAGTCCTTTAAAGCTGCATTGGTAAACAGTTTTTGGGAGCTGACTAAAGCATATTGTCCACTGTCCAGAATAGGTGCATGAGAGATCAACCAAGACTACTAAATCCAATGGGCCAAATTACTTCAGTAACTCCTTGCTATTTCTCTAATAGTTTTAAATGTTGCACATCAATTCATTACCAGTCCACTGTAATAATATAGGTTCTTTTCTATTGGGCATTATGGTATGGAGATTTCTAACCAAGTTCAAGCACACCCATGTGGTTTGAATTTGTAGTCAAGAATTAGTGCGTGGGTAATCTAACCTTGAGTTTCCATTGTATAATACATAACAATTGATTGGAGTTTGGTCTGCAATCAAAAGTTACCTGCTGCTGTTGACAATTCCAGAGATGCTAATTGCTTGAACTCTGGTGAAAAGCCTTAGAACAAGGATTTGATTCAAATAATGATATATTGTGGAAAAAATCAGGGAAGATGTTTGAAGTAGTGTATCTCCTAAGTTGCTTCTTGCATCTAGGGATATTACAGTGGTAACCTTTAAAAATATGTTTCTATAGAAAGAACAACAGTTAAATATGCATTCAAGGAAGAAATTGTGGAGAGTCTGGACAAGGGATTGTACAACCTGTAAGTGCACTCTCTAAAAATAGATTGTCAACATTTGGAGCACTCTATCGTTCCTATATATGGTTGATAAATATTATTTTTCAATAATTTGGATTCTATGTTGAATTCAACACCACATATCCTAGACATTAACAAGGAGTTGTTCAGCATTTCTGAGTACAGGAAAAGGTATACCTTTGTGGTGTAATGTGTTATCTACTTGAAATTATATGTTATGCTGCAAACACTAGTAAAAATTAGAGAACCAAATCATATATTAATTTGAAGGCAAATTGTTTGACAAAATTATACATATTGGACAACATAAAAATTAGATTTGGGGGTTTCTTGGTTACAAGCAAACTATTTGATAGAATGCTCCTGTAGTGGTGGTTTGCAATAAAATATTGGAACATTTCTTATCAGATTTAGAACATTCTGGGACATGACAAGAAGTCAAAAAATACCTCCTTGCAAATACAAGATTTCATTTTCATCTCAGCTTGTGAATGAGTGTATAACTATATAATTTGTTATTGTTGTTGATAAGGGAAAGAAAATCAGAGTTACCAGAGAATATACTGTGAGGTACAGATTTTTGGAGCAGGGAAATTTGAACGATGGAAAATCTAAAAGGAAAGGTGTTCTCAAAGGAATTCAATGACACCTTTAAGGGTGAACATTTAAGGGACTTACAAAAATAAATTGAAATAGGAAATGAATTATATTGCCTTTGATGGCAATTGGAGAATATGAAATCTATGGGAAGTGTGTTTGTCAAATTGGAAGAGATAGATTCATATCTATCTAGGATAGACCAGACTGATTGTAAGCTCCTGAATTGGGCCTTGAAACCTTCTATGGTTGCTTTAGTCCAATCCAGGTGTATGGAACATCTACATAAAGACATTAGGCTTACAGTCACCTCATGTCTTAGTGAGATCACATGGACTGCAGCTCCTATTACACCTTATACCGATAACACTTTGAAGCAGGTATTACAGCTGATTGTGGACAGTTTAGGTGGACTAAATAATGAAAAAGTTCCTACCTTTGGTAAGAAGACAAAAATCTTTGAATTAATGGAAAGAACTAGAATTTTCATTCCCATGTTGAATCTCGGTTGTGACAAGATGATTCAACAGTTATTTCACTGCTACCTAAGTAATTTCAGGAAGCATCACCCAGACAATGTGAGGGATTGCACACAAAATATCATGTCCTTAATCTTAGATGAGGATAATGACATATGTAAGCAGTTGTAATCAAATTTTTTGGCAATCTGGAGAGGAGAACAAAAAATCTCACCCATGGCATATGAGCTTTCAGCTGAATTGATTGAGCATAAGGTCGAAAGGTTCAAGGTTTTTTTGATTGAAAATGAGTGAATATCAGTAGGCATACAAGTTGAAAGATCTCTAAAAATGAGCAAGAACCAAATGAGAAGAGGGTATATTTGCTTTATATTCCAAGAGGCCTGGTCACTTGAACATGTTTGTGGTATTATTCAGGGAGAAGATATATTGCAACAAAGGGGTGATGAAAAGGTAACTTTGAATTCATCTCTTATAGGACATGATAAAGGTACAAAGGAAAAGAGTTTCCAATCAGCCAAGAGGTTTAATGTGGAGGAAGAATCATTCATCACAGGTGAAGAGTATTCAAAACTCTACTTTGGTAACTTAGAAGTTGAAATTGACAAAAATATGGTTAAAGATTGTGACAACCAGTTGGATGCCTTTAACAGCTCATGTCGTGAGGAATTGTTGGATGATGTAACAACAACCTTACCTCTTCATACAAATCAGTTTGAGGCCTCTGATGACAATGATAACATCTGTGAAGGATACGAGGAATCATGTGTTTTCTATAGCAACACATCACTTATGAAAAACGATGATTTGGATGACCAATCGGAAAATGCATTTCAAAATACTAATGATGAGAAGCATGCTTTAAAGATTTAGCTGAAAGTTAATGATGATGTTGTTGTTGCAGCCCTTGTACATCATGATAGCACTCACAGGATTGTTGAAGATCTTCAGAGGAAGGCTTAGATGGAAAAAGGTCAAAGTAGTATAGGAAGTGAGTCTTATGTTGCTAATTTACAGGGAGGTCATGACAACTTTTGAGATGTGGAAATCAAAATATTTATGTTTACTCTCAGACCGCAATTAACTATTACAAGTTGCTAAAAAATATACTAAACAATTGAGGGAAAAAAGGATGAGGTTAATAAGCTCAATAGGGAGCTTAATTTTTCTAAGGAAACATTAGAGCACACACAAATTGCTCTTTAGGAAGCAAGAAATCAGATTGTTGTCACTAATCAATACTGGGAACAAGATGACAAAGGAAGGTCTAAGTTCTTTCAGGAAGTGATTCAGGAACTTGATAGAATACAACAGACTTATGAATTGGATAACTATCCCAAATGATCAAACAAAAAATCTTTGGATCATCCAAAACTTCTTTATGAGTTGGATAACTTTCAGTTTGTTGACAATTTCTTGTTTCAGATGGATGCTGATTTGACATTTGATAATCCCCTCTTTGAGCTAGATGAGTAAGATATTTCCAATCCCCATGATGAGGATGAGATTGATTGTAGGATTTGGGACCTAGGTCCAATTACTAGAGATGAGTCTTGGTCACAAGACTGGAGTGATGGGGTGATTTCAACTATTGACCAGTTTGGTTCCTGTTACCCTAATTTACAACATCCATCAAAATAATGACAAATAGGAAAAAATTGCATTTTTAGAAGAGTCCAATTAATACTATGCTTTAGATATTATTAATTACCATTTTATCATTACATTCATTGTCAAAAGTTATCATTTGTGCTCTAAGAATTGATCACATTCCAAAGTTTCAAATTTATAATTGATCAATTACATTGTGCATTCAAACTGAATGTAATATACAAGTGTCTTTTAATATTTCTTTTCATGTCAAGTAAATAGTACATTGCAGAATAGAAAGCATGATAGAAGTATGGATTAGGGGTCCCATGCATTGCCTTGTGGTTGGGTTGCTTACTAATTGTCTTTCAGGTCCTAGGTCTCCAAAGTCCATGTCTTCATTTAGGTCTTTTAGGGTTCAACCTATATCATGAGAGAAAAATGGGTGTTAGATCCAGTTGGATCTAAGCAATACATGGAACACAAACTTCATACAATCAATTCTTCTAATACTGCATATCA
>MU226995.1:564036-574440 GCA_018584345.1 Thuja plicata
ATTTAGTATTCCTGTCTGAGAAACCTTTTTCAGAATTTGATCAACCTGTTAATTCAACAAACACAAATAAATCAACCAATATTCGTGAATGAGTGTCATCCTAGATGACACTCACCCACAAACATTATTTGATTCATTTTATCTCTTGACCTAACAGATTGATTGGTGATATGTGTGCAAATAGGTGGATGTGTAACCGAATGCAAGAAACAAAAAGGAAATACAGTGGATGTCATGAGCCCATGCTCAAACTTCACATAAGCCATTACATGCAAGAAATATTGTTTACATCTTAGGAGGTTACTGCTCACATGCATAAGGGAGAAAAGATGCAAATACATGAAAGGATACAAGTGATGCTACAGGAGACACATGAGAAAAGAAAGATCTTTAATAAAGTCTAAAAAATGCAGAATTGGAAGAATGTGAGGTTCACTGTTATTATACAAGTGAGAAATAACAACAGATGTTGTTACAGTAAGTATACCAAATGCAGAAAAGGTACAAGAGTTCATTTTTGAAGATCCATGTTGAAACCACATGCCTAGTGATTGATCATATTTTCTATGTTATGAGGTACTGCTATTTTTTTTACTTGAAATAATAAAAATTTCAAAGAAAAGATGTATAGCAGAAGTGACAATCACTAAAAAATTACAAGTAAAAAACAGAGAACAAAGGTTTCCGTTAAACATGTTTGTGTGCTTTCATTCATAGAAGACAATTGCATTAAGGATAGAACACCATAGATTATCTATCCAAAGAGTTCAAAAGATGCTGTGATAATTCGTGACTTCAAAGGAATACAGTTTCATGCCCTCAATAAAAGCTTCAAGAGATATCTGTATGCAGGGTATTTAAATAAATGCATCTTATACTGTTGTACTGAGATATAATGTACATTCATAATAAAAGTGCAGGGTATACATTCATGATGATGAGACATACATGTTTTAGGGTTTCCATTATGAGTATGGCCCATGGGAGTCACGAGTCTGTGCTCAAACCCCATGGGTAGTATCTTATATTCATTTTAAAAGGAACAATGCATTTTTGCACTAAGAGGAATAAAAATTTTCAGAATATTTTAAACATGTTGTGTTTCCATTTTTATCTGTTTATGCTCATGGTTTTATTAGTAAAACTAAATGTTGTTGTGTTTTTGTAAATATTGTAAGCATACTGGAAAGAAAGATCTTATGTTTTCTTTTCAGGAAGAACAAAGAATGGTGTCGGTCTGGACAAAAGAAACATGTTTTATGTTTACTGCAGTGTTGTATGTTCGGAGACATTAAGTGTTATGCTTTTAACATAAAAAATAGTCATGAAGGAAGCCGTGTTCTTAGTTCAAATCAAGATATTGACAAACTTGCACATCTGCATGTTTACTTACAGATTGTCGACAAAATGCCATGTGGGTATTCCTATTAAGTGACAGCAGAACAACTAAGTGACAACAAAACAACTAAATGATAGTAGAAAAACAAAGTGACAGCAAAGCCTAACATCAAGTATTGTTTCATGCTACAATGGAGGGTTCAAAATACCAAGTTTAAAGCATAGAAAGAAACCCCATTGATTTTGCAAAAAGAGTTATCGATATTCCCTCAACAGTGTCTTTATTTCATATTAAAACTGCAGTAAACAAAGGTGCAAGATTACTTATCTGGAGAGGCCAAGTGTCACGGGAAAAGACCAGCAAAGGAGTGAAGCTCAAGTTTTCTGAAGTTACAAACAGTGGTGGCCACGGTCGACAATGTATTTTCTTCCAACTTCATTCATGTTACACTATCAAAATTCAGGATATATACAAAGCTATGGGTGAGATGTCCTCAGTTCAAAACCAAATCTCATGGAGAGCTCGACACCTCTTAAACATGGTTTAGGTTCATTCTGAACTTGCAGTGGTTGTTCAAACCATTAACTTCAAAACCCCAAGTTTAAAGCATGTATTCAGCACCATTTGTCATGGTATTGAAACTCTCAAAGTCCAAGCTATTTTAGCATATCTTAAGCTAGAGTTAACTCACTGTTAAAACCTAAGTTCAAGAAAGGAAAAGACTACAAAAATCCAATAGTATTGAAGAAGAAACCAATAGAAGATGTCATGTGTTATGGTGAATAAAAACTCAATCTTATTTTTCCCCATAAAGCTCAAGAATCCTGAGCTTCTTCATAGAATTGAAGCGAATACATTTCCAATAATCATGGTTTCCAGAATCAACATGGTAGTGCCATAGAGAAGAAAACCCTAGATACAAATGAAACCAATAAACATGATGCATTATGTTTTACCTAAGGTTTTACCTGAGTTTTAACTCCACTGACAGATGGAGTAAATGCTATGACAGTTCCAGTGCATCAAAATTCCCTCTACAGTGCCACGATGGTACCTTTTGTGCCATGAAATATGACAAACTATCTTCTTAATAGGATTAATCATGTCGATGGTGAGCTATAGTCAAATATCAATTTGGAGTTACATCAACTTCCATAGTATGGTGTCGGCTAAGTAGGGTTAAGCTTTATTGTCAACTTAGTGGAGTTAGGGTTTTCTATGATGGCAGGTTATGTTGGGATTGTATGCCTTTTTGAGGTTATGTTTTCGGGTTTATGCATTGTGAATGTTATGTAATAAATTTGGTAGTATGTATAGAAAGATGTATTTTATCTACCAACTTTAGGGGTGCTAAACCTAGGGCTTGATTTAGGCCACTTGTTAAGCCATATAGTTTGGTAGTTTGATAGTGTGGAGGGCTTGTTGGGGGAAATATTTTCAAAAATTAAGCCATGTGGGCTATATAGTGGATCCTTGGCTTCATGTTTGGATATCCAAGATTGTAGAGAGGAGATTTTAGTGAACTTCTTGTTCCTATAGCTATCTGTTTATGTTTTGTATCCATTGTTGGTTCATGTTTGTGATATCATTTTTGTGCAAGAGGATGCTTGTATTCCTTGCCATTATTTTGAGATTCATTCATGGAACTACTTACAGATTTTGAAAAAGAATATATTTGCCCCATTTTTCATACATCTTGTGGTGATCATTTGCTCAAATCCTATTCAATTTTCTACATTTAAGTATAATACATCTGTAGCATGGATTAGTGGATTGTTTCATTTCCTATTTTAGAATGTAGAATATAAGCCTTTTGCATAATATGCATGTTGTTGATAGTAAGATTGCTATTTGTGGTTAAACCCTAGTAGTGACCTTCTAATTAGCCTATGTATTGGATAGTGAGTGATATTGCAGAGATCATTAGCATATGTTAAGTGAGTGTCAGTTTGAAGATTTGAGAGATCTAAATCAATTTGGTGTATCACCTTTTCAAGTTTTGTTCATGCAATTTTAGTTACAGTTTCTCTCTTTCCTTCCTAAAATTAGGAGAAGATAGTATAAAATTGATACCCAAATTCACTAGGAACCAGCCTAGAATCCGGAGACTCCTTCTCAAATATAGTCTACCCACAACTAGAGAAGGTTTCCATTGTTAGGATAGGATACCTATAAAGACCCAATGCCTGAGTTGGGGTGGTAATTATAAGCCTCAATAGTTTTTGGCATGCCTGGTGGGACCATGAACTGCTTCTCAATTCTAATCTACTAGTTCTATGGTTGTTTTTAATTTCAGTTACAGCTCTCAGTGTGGAATTTAATGAGTAGAACTCCAACAAGATCAAACAAGGAGGGATTTGTGTATCAGGAATTATAGTCAAGCAGAAGGGGAGGAAGATCATCCAGAGGTGGAAGAACATCACAAGATCCAAGAGGTACTATATTGAATTCAAATTTCTCATCATTTGATAACCCCATTTTTGAAAATCAAGTCACAGATTCAGAGGAACTTGAGGTTATTATTGAAGAAATCAGTCTTCCTGAAGATCTAAGTGTTCCTAATTTTACCCAATCATAATTTCCAAGTGTCAAAAATTTATTTATCAATAATTCTATTCTTGGAGCCTCTACAAGTGGTACTACAACAACTCTCTGAAATTTGAAGACTTACCAGAGGAAGGTAGTTCAGCCTACCCAACCTACTTTTGTACCTACTATTCAGCAACAAGTACCACCAGCTGTAGGAATGGCAAGAAATATTCCATTTGTTCCTTTTGATCAAGGTAGTCCTCTCTGAATTGCAAATCATAACAACATACCTTTGGCTACCTTGAAAGGCTTTCCATCATTCACTGGAGAAGGTCAAGTGAAAACTATCGAACACATTAGAGACATTGCATCTCTTTGCAATGTCCATCATGTCACATAGGAAGATGTGGCTTTGAAGCTGTTGGTTGCATCACTAAAAGGTAAAGCTCTTGACTGGTTTAGAAATCTTCCAGTAAATTCTATTGCTACTTGGGATGTTTTAGGGGAGACGCTTTCTAAGTT
This sequence comes from Thuja plicata, assembly GCA_018584345.1. NCBI lineage: Eukaryota > Viridiplantae > Streptophyta > Pinopsida > Cupressales > Cupressaceae > Thuja > Thuja plicata. The sequence continues at coordinate 568,427 of MU226995.1, forward strand.
TTTTGAGGATAAGTCTGACAATTTGTCTTTGGTGGAGAAACTAACTACCATTAAAAGGGCTCCACAAGAAGAACTAAGTGATTTTAATCTCAGATTTCAGAAGACATGGAATAGGATTCCTACCATGGTAAGACCCTCTACTGAATATGCATTTTTATATTTTCTCAAAAGCTTGAATAGTGATATTTCAGTAGTAATCCAATCCATGGGAGGGAATTCACTACCTCAAGCCTTTGATATTGCAATTAGGGCAGAGAATAGCCTCATTCAGGTAGGAAAGATAGCTCCTAGGCCACCAATGCCTTTCTTTCCCAATATCAAATCCAATATGCCATTACTTACTCCACCATTAGCTCCATTGCCATCTTATAAAAGTGAATAAATAATGCCTATTGTCCCTCCCAGTGAATTGCAAAGCATAAGAAATAGCCAGCAAAAGATTGAGATCTTGCTACAGACTTTTGGCAATGAACTAGTAAACCTGAAAAGGTAGCAAAGCAATCCAATAGCCCATACTCAGAATCAATTTTCTAGTTCTGCATCTCAGCATCCTTATCAGCCCATTTATTAAGGTAAAAAGTAGCAATATCAAGGAAATAGCAATGCCAATAGGCAGAACTGGAGCCAAAGGCCTTATAGACCTTACAATCCTACACCCCTTAATATTGTTAGGTATATTGTTCCTAGCCAAAATAACCTTTCTTTAGATTATGAATGGTGCTATCCTTGTAACGAACCTCACAATCAATCCAAGTGTACTAATGGAGTGCTCAATCAAGCCCTAATGGTTCAAAGTGTGATGGATTAAAAACCTACTGTATCCACTGAAGAGACTCAACAACACTCTGATGTGACTGTCCCTGACACTACATTCCTCAATTCGCAAGAGGAGGAATTTTGTGGAGTGAATGGTGATTCATCTATATCAGCAAACACAAGAGCCAAGAAGAGAGCCCTAGAATTAGAGCAGTCAGCTGCTAGGATTGGTACTATAAATCAACCATCACCCATTCCACCAGTTTCAATCCTAAAGGGGGCCTCTACTCATGCAAACAAAGAAACACAACATCAGAAATAGGCGGATTAGACCATTAGTAAGTCACCTCAGAAGGTAGAGTTTGCTGTCCCCTATAACATTGTTGATAATATGAAGAAGATGAATGTTTCTATTTCTATGTGGGATTCATTAGCTATTCTAGGGCAAACTAATTTATTGAAAGAAGATTTGTCTAAAGGAAAAACAATTTCACATAAAGCTATACATCATCCTCCTAGAGTGGTTATGGCCAATTCAGAGCCTTCAATAGTTCATGATGAAGTGGTTAAAGGAGAAAAGAAGATTGGTAAAGTGCAATAGCCAGTAACACATGTGAGTAAAAATACTGCAGATTTGAAGCAATCAACAATACCAGTTGAAAGAAAGTCAGAAAATATGCAGAAGATGATAGAAAATGAAGGTAAGAAATCTACAAATGTTAAGCCTCCTCCTTTTTATGTCTCTTTAATTATTGGAAACAAATTAGTACATAATTGTATGGTGGACAGTGGTGCAACCAGCACTATCATGCCAAAGAGCATAGCTAATTTGTTGAATTTGAAGTATGAACCCCTTGAAAAGGAGTTGTCCAACTTGATGGCTCTTTAGTTAAGACCATAGGTGTTGTTAAAAATGCAAGTTTGACCTTATAATCATGTTCAAACTTCTCCATTTCCCAATATATTTTTGTCATAGATCTACCACCTTACTTTGCTTTATGTTTATCAAGAGACTTCACAGCCAAAATAGATGGATACTTCTCATCAAATTGGTCTCACCTGTATTTTAGAACTAGATATGGTGCTAAGGTGACCATAAAATCAAAGTTATGGGCCAAAGACCACATAGAGCCCTATAAACCTAGTCCCATAAATGCAAGTTGTGTGATCATGGATCTAGATGAAATCAATGAGAGTTCGTCTTATAATACACAAACTAAAGAGTATCCTGATATTGTTCTAGATGAATGGGCAGATGGAAATGATTAAGATGATGATGTGTTTGATGCTGGTTTTGGTAACTATGTAATGTTAGAATCTGATTCAGTTATGCCTAATTTGATTAAAGATCAATGTTTTGAATCTGAGTTATCTAACCAGCTATGGGATCTATATTTTTATGGATCTAAGAATAAGGATGGTATTGGTGCACGAGTTATGTTGGTTTCACCTCGTGGTGATAAATTTTATGCTGCTTATAAGTTATCCTTTCCATGTTCTAACAATATAGCAGAGTATGAAAGTCTTATTCAGGGCTTGGAATGGGCTAGGTAAAGAGGAATCAAATGCTTGAGGGAATTTGGGGATAGTGAGTTGATAGTAAGACAAGTGAGAGGTATTAATGCTGTGAAAAATGATCTCTTGAAGCTATATAAATCCATAGTTTCTGATATTTTGGATAATTTTGATGCATTTAACCTTATTTCCATACCTAGAAGGAAAAACATGCATGTTGATAGGTTGGCTGGTATTGGTGCTCATGTTTCAATTACTAAAAACAAAGGACAGATCTCAGATCATTCACATGTCAAAATTGTTGTAAGTCCATCTATCCCAGACAATAATATTAATTGGTAGGTGTTTAATATTGATGAACATATTTTGAGCTTTATGACTGAAACAGAAGACTTTTCAGCTCGTAAAAATGAGTAGTTCAATCAGCAAATGGAAAATCAGATCATTCAGTTGAAGACTAATAAGAATCCAAGGGGATTAGTCATTTTAGAGTCAGCTTTCAACTCAGATGATCAATTCAGAAAGAATAAAACTAGCCTGCTAATCAAAGAAGATCACTATGAAGAGGTGGAGATATTCAGAGACAAGTGCTTAAAGGTTGGTAACATTAATTCCCCTGAGGAAAAGAAAATGCTTATTGAGTTATTTATGGAATACAATGATGTGTTTGCACGGGATTATACTAACTTAAAAGGATTTGATCCTCATTTAACTCAGCATACAATAGAATTAGAACCAAATGCTAAGCCCATTAGAAAAAGGAAAAGGCCTATCAATCCTAAGCTAGATCCTTTAATGTTGAAAGAACTAAATAAACTTCTGAATGGTGGCATAATATTCCCTATCAAGCATACATCTTGGGTTTCAAATATTTTTCTTGTGAGAAAGAAAAATGGAGAGATAAGACTTTGTGTAGATTTTAGAGACCTCAATAGGGCATCTCTGAAAGATAGGCACCCTCTTCCTTCTATGGAACAGATCTTGCAATATGTATCCGGTTATGAGAGATTCTCTCTTCTTGATGGTTATTCTGGCTATAACCAGGTATTAGTAAGAGATGAAGATTAGTTCAAAACTGCCTTCACTACTAAATGGGGTACAATGGCCTATAGGAGAATGCCATTTGGATTATCAAATGCAGGGGCTACATTTCAAAAGGTAATGGACATGGCCTTCAGGAATTTGATGTATAAATTTGTTCTAGTATACTTTGATGATGTCACAATTTACAGCAAGGTTGCAAACCAACACATAAGCCACTTGAGACAAGTCTTGCAAAGATGTAGGGAGTTTGGAATCTCCCTAAACCCCAAAAAATCTATTTTTGCAATACATAAAGGTAAAATTTTAGGATACCAAGTGTCTAAAGAAGGGACAACAATTGATCCTAAAAGGATTTATGCAATTCTAGAACTATCATTGCCAAAACATAAGAAAGGATTGCAGAGTTTCATTGGAAGGATAAATTTTGCTAGACATTTTATTCCTAATATTGCAGATTTGTTGAAACCTTTGAGTGCTATGTTAAAAAAGGATGTACCTTTTAGATGGACTACTGAAGGAAAGAAGAGTTTTGAGTAGATTAAATAGGCTTTGTCTTCAGCCCCTACTTTAACTAATCCTGATTTCTCTTAGGATTTTGTTTTATATGCTTATGGTGGTATTGACACTGTTTCAACAATGCTGGTGAAAAAGAATGAGGAAGGACAGGAGCAACCAGTAGCCTTTTTTAGCAAAGGTATGAATGATTACAAGAAAAGATATAGCTTTGTAGAAAAACATGTACTAGCTATTATAAAAGCCTTGAAAAATTTTAAGCATCTGGTTGCTGGGAACAAAATACATCTAATGATTGCACACCCTAGCATTAAAGAATTTCTATTGAATAAGGATGTCAGTGAAAAAAGGGTAGGGTGGATAACTAAGTTCATGGAGTATGATGTGTAAATCCATGTGACCAACTTGGTTAGAGGCAAAGGATTATGTGCTCAGATGGTAGAAGGAGAAGATCAAGTTAAAGCCACGGAAGAGGCCATCTTGCCCTAAGGTAATTCTGTACTAATTAATGATTTGACATCCTAGTTATCAGATATGACCAGATTTCTGCATACTGGTCAATGTCCAATGAATCTTGATAGAGCCAAGAGAAGGTACTTTAGATTATGATATATTCCTTATGTTCTAATTGATGATACTCTTTATAGGAAGGATTTTTCTAGTATGCTTCTCAAATGCATAGATTATTTGGATCAAAGCAAGATTCTATCCGAATTCCATGATGGATCTTGTGGAGGGCATTTTAGCCCCAAAACTACAACATGGAAAATTCTAAGAGTTGGCTATTATTGGCTAGATTTATTCAAAGATGCTCATTCATGGGCAAGAAGATGCCAAAAGTGTGCTATGTTTACAGGAAAACAAAGGTTGGCAGCATTGCCATTAAGACTAGTCATTGTGGATCAACCATTCAATAAGTGGGGAGTGGACTTTATAGGTCCAATAAACCCCAATTCTAGTGCAGGGCATAAATGGATCTTGACTGCCACAGATTATTTTACTAGGTGGACTGACGCCATTGCACTAAAGGAATCTTCTGGAAATGTTGCTCTGAATTTCTATGATGATATTATAACAAGGTTTGGAGTTCCTCAGTCAATAGTCTCAGATAATGCCTTAGCTTTCATTGGATCATCTATAACAGAATGGGATGTCAAGAATGGTATTTATTTAAATAATTCTTCTAATTACTATCCACAGGGTAATAGTCTTGCAGAATCTACCAATAAGAACCTGATTAGGATCATCAAAAAGACTCTGCAAGAAAACAAGAGGGATTGGCACTCTAAATTGAAGGCAGCTTTGTGGCTGGACAGAATCACTCCTAAGCAGGTTATTAGGAATTCACCTTATATCCTGGTTTATGGTAAAGAGGCCAGATTGCCTATTTCTATAGAATTTCCAGCTTTACAGCTTGCTGATCAAATGTTACTGTTTGAAGAGGGGGACCCTCTTAAACTAAGATATGTTGAGTTGCTACAATTGGAGGAAGAAAGGAAGAGGGCATTGGATACTATGGAATTAAAGAACACATAGACCAAGAGGGATTTTGATAAGAGAGCTACATCTAGAGATTTCAAGGAAGGTGATCTAGTGCTTAACTGGGATGTGCTTAAGAGCAGGCCAGGGCAACATGATAATTTTGACCATTTCTGGTCAGGGCCTTTTGTTGTCACAGCCTATAAGGAAAATAATGCTTATCAGTTGACCACAACTAATGGAGAAGCTCTACAAATTCTAGTTAATGGAATTCACCTCAAGCTTTTATTTGAGGGTTAGGTTTAGTTTAGGTTTTCATTTCAATAAGTGCTATCCAAGCACTAGGTCTTTAGGTTTCATAAGTCTAGATTAGATGCATTTTTCATTTCAATAAAATTTGCATCCATGGTTTTGGTTTTATAACTCTATTTCCCTAGGATAAGGTCTAAGGTCATGTCTAACATGCAGACATCCAACAAAAGTTGCCAAAATTGTTACCCTAATTTACAACATCCATCAAACTAACCACAAATAGGGAAAAATTACATTTTTAGAAGAGTCCATTAATAATATCCTTCAAATATTATTAATTAACATTTTATCATTACATTCATTGTCAAAAGTTATCATTTGTGCTCTAAGAATTGATCACATTCCAAAGTTTCAAATTTATAATTGATCAATTACATTGTGCATTCAAACTGAAT